>JAJJMC010003991.1:11297995-11371650 GCA_023531435.1 Papaver californicum
TTTGTAACTTTGAGTTTTATGTGAACTACATGATAAAAGAAATAAAATAATAATATTAATATAAAATTAAGTACTAACAAATATTAAGTAGGAGGTAAATATGTATAAATTAAACGTCTATCACTCTTTACTTTGAGGCACATACTCGTAGCAACCAAAAAATGAATTACTTGGTAAAACCTCTCTCAACAACTAAGTTTAAGCCGCCACCACCATTTCAAAAGAGAAGTCAGTTTTTGAAGTAGACATTTGAGATCTTAGTATTAATCCAACAATTTTATTAGGATTTGTTTAATAGAAACATGAATACTCGTTCAAATCAATGTTTTGATTCACTATGAGCAAATGTTTGGATGCACAAATTGAAAAAAAAAAAATTAACATGAGTCGACTAAATTGACTATAATTTGGTTATAAATTTTTTTTTGCTTTAGTGTGTTTATCAGTTCTATTTTATCTTTTAATACCAATTTATCTACAAATTTGCCTTAACAAATCTGCCAGAACTTTTGATTCAAATGAACTTTGGATGGATAGTGTAATATAACAGTGTTGATTCAAATGAAATCAAAGACATTCTCAGTATTCAGGACTACAAAGTAACTAACTTTTAAAAACGTAAAAAAACAAAAAGGAAATCAAGGCAGGAAAACAAAAGTTTACATAGCTCATACTAGTGCATCAAGAGTTAAAGCTTGAAATTGCATATCAGAAATTTCAGAAAGTAAATAATACTCTGAAATTTCAACACAGGAAATATCACAAACGAAAATCTCTACAAGGGTTTTCACATGAATACCCATAAAGTTGTATCATCATCTTATCCTAGAACTGAAGTTTTACAATGGTAAGTCATGTACACAAGAGGGTTGCATCACATAGATGAAGACAATTAGATACACAAGACTTGTTACTGCAATAGATAATTGGAGATGACCAACAATATGATAACTGAATGACTTCCAAACCATAACATTCAACTTAACAGTATATGTATGCATTCACCTCCATCTTCAGGAATGTCAGAAGTCCACAAGGTGAAGTTCTTTCTTAAGAGTTGCATAATCAAATTACTGTCCTTATAAGATTCTTCCCTCAGGGAATCCATCTCTGTTATAGCTTCATCAAAATCTTGTTTTGTAAGGTAACAATGCCCTGGATAACAAATAATTCCATAACTCAATCACTAGGAAATTTCGGACATAAACTTCAGAACTAATATTATCAAAGACTATTTTATGCAAACGAACAAGTGTTAACTGCATATAATTCAAGGGATTTCATTATCTCATAAGAGAAGACCGAGAAGTTCAATGCCAACCACAATCAAATAGGATGGGTGGGAGATAGGTCATCCTCGATGGCAGTGGAAGCCAACTGAATAGGAGATTGCACAACCATGTACAAGAGGTAAGTACATCGAAATAAGCATTTATTACTATACTAGAAGTTTTAACATAACAAATAATATCCCATAACTAACTATCACTACCACTACAACTACTTAAGAATACAGAACAAGACTTCATTATCACTAAAGAGATATACAATCTACAATTCATACACAGAAAAAATAAACAATTACTTACTGAATCTTTCAATTTGTTGTTGAGAACTCATAACATTAAGAGGAAAAAGACCATGAAGATCAAGTCAATCTCTATTTTTCATTGGAAAAGAAGTTCCATAATACACGACGATATGTTTTGAATGGTGACTTCATATATGATGACAGATTCCGATGATCTCTACAAAAAATTACAATACTTGAAACACCAACACAATAAATTCTACCAATCCAAATAACATGTCAAAGAACCATCAAATTGATTGAATTCTCACACTGAACAATGACTTAGATCACAAAGTCGGTTTTCTAACATCCACATGAATTAGAGACACCATTTACTTCTTAAGGTATCTAATGAGCCCCATGGCTCTGCTTCTTTCTTTAAGTTTAGAGTACATATTCCTATCATATTTGAGTAGCTTAATTTCAACATATCGGTACCACATGGTCAAATATCTAAGCATTGGTAGCTCAACAACCAAAAGAAGAAATCACAGACAGACTGAGCACCTCATGATAAATCTATACTTCTTGTCAAGTACATTAATTTTCTACAACCAGGACATAATGGGTAATTTAAATGATACATAATAAGAAGTTAAAAATAAAGTCACCCCTCGCATCCTTTCAATTTGGTCTTTGCATCCACCAACATCATTGTAAGTAACATCTGGTTTATCTTCTACGGTCATCATTGTTACAGTTGGATCAATCTTTGGTTGTAACCCAATATTAATCTGATGTTTAACTCGATCAACCCTGGAATTATAAGGAGTCGCAAAAGCAAGTTCTCAGGAAAGGGAAATGAAAACAACATATGAATTTCCGAAAGAATAGATACACAGTAATAGCTTCCTCATACACAAACAGACAGAAAAAAAAAACTTACCCAACACACATTCCTTCCTCAATATGGACAGGGACCTTCACATTTAAGGAAGTTGGATGGGATTTATGCTTCTTCTACCTAAAACACGGTAATAACATCCAAACAGAAGATTAGAACATAACCTTCCATCATCCAATTACATAAGTTTGATGGAATATTTAGTGTTTACAATGAACTGTGAATATTATTCAGAACTCCAGTCTTACAAATGCATAGAATATAAAGACAATTAGCTACATTCCTGTTGTTGGGTATGCAAAAACTTAAAGACTTGAATCTCAACTTCCATTACTTTTTTCTTTGCAGTGTTTGAATTACATAACAACTACAGAGGAAAAATCAGAAACAAAATCCAAGTCAATCACCAAATGTGCTAGTACTGTCGAAACCCACTTCAGAAAACTCAAATATCCCCTGTAACATCAACACCCAAATCAAAAACTCAACCCAAATTGAGGAGCATAAAACAAACACCCTAATATTCAAGAAAGACAGAGACTCGAAATTACCTATCCACAGGTTAATAAGCATCATTTTTCTCAATTGAGGACTCTAACAAGATCTGGGAACTTCACAGTTGAGTACAAAAAATTATATATAAGAATCACCAGATTCTAATCGGTAAACTTTATAGGAAACAACACAGGAATTCACAAAGCCCACCTCTTTGAATCTAACAATATTGGGATGTTGTAAAGATCTATGGTTCATAATCTTTCTTTGGACATTCTCATCGATTTGCAAAAACAGATAACCCATATTAGAAAATCAAATTTCCAAAATTGGAATAGAAGAAGAAGAAGAAGAAGAAGAAGAAGAGTAACTGAACTATTTTATAAAGGATCAGTTTTACAAGAACAAGATATCCAAATAAAGAGTAGGAAATACAATTACCACAAAAACAAATCAAAGCACAAAGTAAATGTTTTAAAGGTTGAACTCATACTCTTATTTTTGCTGGACTTGTCCCATCAGCACCACCAAAAATAGAATGCTCTGATAAGTTTAGGGTTTCTCCTCTGATGAGTTACAGAGAAATGGAAATGGAGATGAGATAGAGAAAGGAGGCGGAGTGTGTTAGGGTTAGAAAGAAAAACGAAAAAGAGAGAGGGGGATTTGGAAAATGAAGAGAAAAAATCTACTTTGGCTTTTTATATAGATATTTTGAACGGTGGATAAGATTGGTCATACGGATTGCAATTTTTTTTGGACAATTGAGATTATGTTTGGGACTCTCATATGGATTGAGAAAAGTGTGTAAGTAGCATGTGTGTTTCTTTTTGTGTTAAAACGAACTCGTGCGTTCGGTTTATTTGTCAACCTTCAATATGAAAATGACAAGAAGTGGTATCTTTATAGTTCTGGGGAGGACTCCTTATTCTGAAGCAGAATATGCCAAAAAGTGGTATCTTTAGAGTTCAAGTGTACACTCCGACTTATTTTGAACGATTCTTATCTCCGGCCCAGCAACTTGATCGATTTATGGAAATCTAAAGATTAGCTTAGTACAACATGTCAAAAGAAAATTTAATTGAACGGTTCTTCGGATTAAAAAAAAATGTTGCAAAATTAGGAAAAATAACATAATGGATTTACATTCTTTTCTAACGTGTATACTACACCAAAAGTGCTCTATGACCTTGTCGGAGAACTCGAACCCTGTTTGTGCTCCTATATGGTGTAATCGCTATTATACTTCAGTTTAATTTGATATCCATCAATCTCACCCGACCTGCGTTGTTTTCAACCGATGTCTCTAAGCATACCCAATGCCATGCATATTTGAATGAATCTAGATTTATATGAATCTTTCTTAGAATCGAAAATGTAAATATATGCATATCCATGGGTTTAATTATATGGTTACCTATTAATACAAACTGAATTTCCATCCACTTCACTTAATTTTGTTTGTTACCCGTCAATTTATCTATTTCGGTCGCCTCACTCAGATTCAATCGGATTACATCGGTTTCTCTAGTTATCCATCATTTTAACCGAATGTCTATCGATCTTAGTCAATTTCACATGTTATCTATTAATCTTATCCAATGCCGCTCGACCTCACTAGATTTATCCTACATTTCAAGGGTTTATATGGTTACCTATCAATTCAAACCGAATTTCCATCGGCTTCAAAAATTATTTAAATGAAGATTTGAGGATGGGTTTCGGTTTAGGGTAAATTAAACACTCAGAGAAGTTTTGGGTTTTTGATTTTGGTGAGACAATAAAGAGTGGAATTTTGAAACATCTAGACGAGTGAATACGGATCAATGACTTGTCATAGTTTGATATCGTTAGATTTGTTAGATCGATAAAAAATGAATGAGTTTGATTGAGATTGAATAAATTCAATAAATCTGAGTGAAATCGAGTGAAATTGATGAAAATTGATATAATATTCAAGTCAGTTCGATAAAAAATTGAGTGAATTTTAGTGAGATTGATGAAAATTGAATGAGCTCAAGTGAGATAGATGAAACATTGAGTGATTTCTAGTGAAATATAACAAAAATGAATGAATTCAAAAGAGATCGAAGATTAATTAGTGAGTTCGAACTCAATATTGATTGACCTCGTCCGATTCCATATGAGATTCATCAGTCTCGCTCAGTATTACTTATATTTAGTATCCTTCAATCTAACTTGATTTTAGTTGAATGCATTAAATTTCGCTTAATGTGTTCACTTGTGTCACTTCAAATTAGTCAGTCTCGTTCAATTTTGCTCTTTATTTTTCAATATTACTCAATTTCACTCAAATTGTTTCGATCTCATTTAGTTTTATCATGTGTATTAACATGTTAAGATTTTTGGTAAATCGTCTCTATTGCTTTGAGGGGCCCACGAAGAACCCAAATTGGGTAAATCAAAGTTGAATTATAACGAAATTAGAGGAATTTATGTTCAATTTAAATGTAGGATTAAGAAAATACACCAAAATTGAACTAATTTGAGTGAAAGTGGGGAAATTGAAAATTCAATCCTGTTGAAGAAGCATATCTTCTACTAGGTCAAAACACTGAAGCGAGAATCATCAACAAACTGGAGGCACCAAGTATGGAATGTGTTGCTGGAGATCAAGGGAGCAGGAACCAACAAGTATGGGTATGCTCTTTATTTTTTTTGATTGTTGTAGCAAGAATCCTCTTTCATCAAATGATTTACTGGCGTAATAGCTCAATCTTGTTTCTAACAGTCTGACCATTTTCAGATATGCATTTCCATGACCAACATGTGTATTTAGGCCCGTAAGTCCGCATTTTTTGTTTACAGAATTTTTGTCATTAAAGGATATCACCTTAACTCACTCTCTCTCACACACACACACACGCATAAGTGATTGTTTCAACAACTGTTTGCATGGATGGGATTCCCCTTGCTTCCAGAGAGGCAGTTGTTGCTAGTATGCCATCAATGATATAGAGGCAAATTGTTGCAGAAGAAGCTTCATTTCTAATATTAATTGTAGATGGCCAGGAACTGTTCGACTAAAATGACCTGCAAGTATGTGTTGTTCTTAACTTTTTCCCTTTCAAGAGGTTATCGTTATATTAAATTGCCTGCACAAGCTGAAGGTCCTAAATATTATGTTGTGGAGCTTGGTCTACTTTATTGTTTTTGTTAGTACCTTATGCGTGTAAATATCACCTTTTATGTCACTTCAGTCGTGCTGAACTGATGTATAAATATTAACTATAAGAGAATGCAAATATTCTTGTGCTTATACACTTAACCAACTTTCTTCGAATAAACGATTTCAATATCCTTATCTTAGTAACCTTTGAATCGGGTGACCATAGAATTTTTACAGAGTTGAATGATTGGTGTTCATGGTACCAATTAGAAACTGATAAAGTTTGTATACTATGCAGAATTAAGGAAATGTTAATATAGTCTACTCTCTCTGTTTGCTTTTTCTTTCTTTTTTTAGTTTCACTCCTTTGTGTGGTAAACAGGTTAATTCTTTGTACAACGATGATAAATAAATATTTTAACAGGCAGGTCTGACGGCAGCAGATGTGGAAATAGCTGATTAGCTTAATAAAAACTATTCATACCAGCAAGGGCCGATTAGGCGTGGATCTTGTGACCATCTAAGATATTAGATGTATCATGAAAGGGAACATTATATAAGAAAACTGGAACTTGACTTTCAATTTTTGCTCTCAAAACTTGGCAGTAAGAAGGATGAAAGGTTGTGCCAATTTTTTCCAGTGAGATTTAAAGAGCCATGATGGGTGCTTCAAAGTTGAAGTATTTAGGTTTAAAATTGAAGTGTGTTTGATGGAATTGTAAATGAAATTGTTTTTTTTCCTGTAAAAAATGATTGTAAATTTTTTGACTAAATGATGTTGTAAATGAATTCAGTAATAACAAAGTTGATCAATTATGATTTTAATTTGGTTCATAATTATTTTCTGTATTAATTTTAATTTGATTTTGTTGTTCATTTATAATTATATAATCTTAATTAGTATTATATAATCTTAATTAGTGATAATGTCCGATATTAATTGTTAATTATAATTATAATTTGAGATTATCTAAACCAGAATTTGTTTTTAGCGAACAAAAAAATTTAGTAGCTTAAAAACTTAAGTAACCAACTTCAGGACAATCAAAATCACAAATCGCTTTTAGAGAGTAAAAAAATTCGGTAGTTTAAAAACTTAAGCAACCAACTTCAGGCCAATCAAAATCAGAAATCGCTTTTAGCGAGCAAAATTATTTTGGTCGCCTAAAACCTTAACAAAGCAATTTCAGGCCGAGTTGTTCCATGTATCTATCAACTAGGTATTTTACTTGCTTTAGGATGGTTGGTCTATCTGAAGCGATTGGTATTTTACTTGCTCTATTGGTTGGTCTAGCTATTAAGCGATAAGAATGTTACTTGCTCCCAGGTGGTTGGTCTAGCTCTGAAGCAATGAGAAGAGTACTCGCTTTGAAGAGTACTCGCTTTAGGTGAGTTGGTTGATTACTAAAGCGACTGCCTAGCTGCTCTAGATCTTTACAAAGCGGGCCTTTTGCAATAAGCGGAGCGAGTGCCACTTTTAGTCGCTATAAGTGTTATAGCGACTCAAAAGGGGCTTTAAGCGACTTAAAACGACCTGTCGTTTAAACCGGTTTTTCTTGTAGTGATAGCACTAAGCATCGAGATGAAAAACCGACCCCCATCAATCTTGTATTCTTAGTGCTCATCTTAGCACAGCATGATGAACTTAAGTTTAAAAAAACGATTATACCCGTCATCCACTATCCAATCCGTTATTTGGTGAATCGGGTAGGATTTTATCCACTATAACATCGGGTAGGGTGGTGAATAAAAAAAAATTATCCGTCATTCCATAGGTAGGATGACGAAATCGGCCATATCCTATCTATCCTATCCAATATGCAGTACTAACCATAAATCAAGACCTATGGCACCACAACCTTGATCACAGCTTGCAAGTCTTGTCGCATACTTGCTTACTACCATACGGCTCCTGCTATCTGTGAGGATAACGGTTTTGTTCTGCCAAAATAAATTAGAAGAAAGGTAAGCAACAATTTGTAATAAAATGTGATGGCGTCACAGGATGGTACTTAAAAGAGAAATTATGGGAGAGGTATTGGGGGAAAAGCGAACGAAAGGTTGTGGAGGAAGCGAGCTATTGTTCCCACAGGACGTCATAGGTCATGGTTGTTCACAGGTGGTGGAGACCACTCCAAATAATTTGCATGTTTATCAAATTCAAGATGTTAGATGTCTGTTCTTTCTTTTCGAAAACCTTTTTAGTTTGTTTTTCTCAACACATGTTCGATGCGTTATGGTCTTTGTATTAAGTGGAAAAGAGAATCTTAGAAAAAATCCTTCTACAGGGACAAAATGTTTCAACTTTCTCTGCAATTTCCAAGTAATAATGCAAGTGTTAATTTGTGCTGATGCGAAAGATTGTCACAATGCATGTCATTGTTTTAAGTGGTGGAGTGGAAAATCAAACATTGACGAAACAAACAAAAGTAGGAGTAGACATCACGAGAGTTAATAGAAAGGATGAGATGTAACTCTTCTCTGCAGCACCATTGTAGTGTTTCCTTGTGCTTTGTACGCTCTATTATTATGAATCTTGTTGTTTCCCCCTAAAAAGGAGAAAGATAAATTCTATAATGAACTCTTTAGCATTGTTGTTCCTTTGATGATATGTATGTATAACGTGCACCGTTGAGGATAATAGTTACCGATTTGAGAACTTATTCATGGCAGATTATCCGTATCTAAAATCAAATACTTTTAGAAGGGTAGTTGTACCGCTTGGTATTTGGATTTTTAAAGATGATTTTGTTGAGAATAGTCTTATATTGTACGTGAAACTTAAAGTTATACAGTTAATAAGTTTTGGACAACTATAACCTTGTAAGCTGGTTTTCGAAATAAATTAGGCTCATGGTATCAGTATCAGAGCCATTTATCATGTAGTGTAGGTGAATAAATGAAAAGTGTTGTAGCTGGAAAAAAAAAATCAAAACCCTCTCCATGCCATATACATGTGTAAGGTAATTAGATTGAAGTCTATGGGCCTAATTTCATTTGTATCTTGATCGTTAAAAGACAGTTTGATTTATTTATTTATTTATTTTATTTTATTTTTATACTAAAGAGATTTTTATTAAAAACAGGATTCAATTACATAAGATTTTTCCTCCATCATCTTTTCATGTATAAAGGCAGGAGGATATTGACTCCAGATTTTTGACACCCTGTACTTTCTAATATGTTTTGCTAGAGTATTTGCAGGTTTATTACAATTTCTTGGGATATGTCTACATATCCATAATATAAATTTGTTTAAATAGAATTGAATATCCATAACAATTTTATGGTTCTTCCAAAACAAACATGTAATGTCTCCATTGATAGTTGCCACTATATTTTTATAGTCTGATTCAAAAATGACCTCCTACAGTTGAAGAGAAAGTGCTCACTGTAATCCTTCCAACACTACATGACATTCTGCCTCCTCTAGAATCAGATCCATGTTTGTAGATACATCCCAAGTGTTGATGCTCACCTGTAAAATTACGAATAAGTAAGCATATACCATATGTTTAAATCTTAATTTAAAAGATGTATCGCAGTTTATAGAAATATAAGGAGCCAATGGTGGTTGCCATCTCTGGCAGGTGTTGATAGAAATATCCTGATTTCTCTTCAAAGAATGACTTCTGCACTGAATAACAAAATAATACAAACATTGAATCATCTTAATAGTGGCGATAGTGTTTGGATTTTTCTTTTCGAACACACAGATACACCTTTGTTTCCATATCTCCCGAACTGCGCAAAACATGTTAATCAGTCAATTTCAACAGAATATGGTCATTAGTGATCAATTCAAACCATCTTCTAATCCAAGTCTTTGTAGTTTCATGATCCATCATAGATTTACCACTGTCTGGAACTGACATAAGTACAGTCCTTGTGAAACTACATCTCATGAGAATATGATCAGTTGAATCTTCATGATTTCCACACATAGCACAAGATGAACATATACCCCCAATCTGCCTCATAAGCCTTTCACTGGATGGGACATTGTTAGTTAAGCACTTCCAGAGGAAGTGTTTTATTCTTGCTGGGATATTTAGGCTCCAAAACTCTGTCAGAATTTAGTTTTAGATGAAGGATGAACTTGAGCACCAGTCTTTATCTCCATTAAATTCTTGTACGATGACTTAACTGTAAAGTTCCCGTTGTTTGTTAAAGTCCACACAAGTTTATTTGATGCTAACCTTGTATTCGCAATTGAAGTATATTTCTTGCCACATCATTACTGAAGAGTTTATGTATCATGGGAGTCTTCCGGGTTTTAGTAAAGTTATTGATTAGGTCAGGGACCATCAGGTTTGGATTGTGATTATCATCCATAGGAGTTAGGGGAGTCTCCATGCCTACGACCCACTCATCGTCCCAGACACGAATATGTTCTCCAGTTCCTATCTGCCAGAAAAAAAAAAGTTTTAATAAACTCTACATTCCGGTAAATACTTTTCCAAAACCAAGTGGAATCTTTGTCATTTGTAGTATGTAACTAGGATTAATCTGGAAAGTATTTTTATTTCATGGCTCGAGCCCATAACTGAGATGAACTAGTGCAAAGATGCCGAGATGCTTTTGTTATAAGAACATTATTAAATACATTAAGATCTCTAAACCCAAGACCTCCTTGCATCTTGTTTTTAAACTCCAAGAAGTAATACAAATTCTCCTACCTTCAGATTTGCTCCACCAGAACTGCCTTTGAACCTTTTTTATATCCTCAATAGTAGATAGTGGTAACTTGAAAATACACATTTGTTGAAGAGGCATTGTATTAAGCATAAACTTAACTATGGTAGATCTGCCTGCTTGATTAATGAACTTACCCTTCCATCTAGTAAGCCTTCTCTTCATATTATCCATAATTTTGGAGAAAGAAATAGTTTTCCTTTTATTAAGAAATAAAGGAACTCCTAGGTAAGTTTCATCCATGTTCATTTTCTTCACCTTCAACCTTCGAGTTAGCAATCTACAATGCCTCCCATGTAGATTTTTAGAGAAATAGACTGTAGACTTATGAAAGCTTACTAGCTTCCCAGAACTGTTGCTAAACTTAGTAATAACATCTATCAAATTATTTGCACTATGAACGTTAGCTCTAGTAAAGAGCAAACAATCATCTGCAAACATTAAATGAGAGACTAGTGGTGCACCCCTTGTAATTTTTATACCATGTGTTTTCTTTCATTTTCTCTAATGATTCATACAATTTTACAAAATTACCCCTAATAATGTTTAAAAGATTAACGGTTGAAACAAACATTCAAGTTATAATTCTTTGATTGAGTAAACTTCTTACTAACTAAGTGAAAATTATGCTTAAAAAACACCCGTTATAGTTACGGGTTAACTATATACTAGCTAGTACGTAGTATTGATATTAATTTTAAATAACTAATTAACTAAGCCTTTGATATTGCGGTGAGTTTTATAAAAATAATTTTCTGTTGTGCGTTGCTATGTTGTAATGTATTAAAAAAATCAGTTCGACGTTTGTTAAAATATAAACTAAAAGTCAAAGCTGATCAAAAAAATGATTAAATTGTGTTTGATAAAATATCACGTTCAACTATTGTTGTTGTAGTAAATGACAAAAAACAAACATACCTTTAAAAATAGTTTTATTCTAGTTTATTGGGTTTAAAAGTAATTAACTTTTTTACTAGTAATATATATATATATATATTAAATTTACTAATATTATTATTATTGTTATTGTTAAAAAGTACTTCATCCTTTCTAATTTAGTTGCTTTATTAGGGTATATCACAAATATTAAGAAAGTACATAGAGAAAAAAAAATTCCCACATGTACCCTACACCAATATTTATTTACCTATCTTTTATAAATCCTAGTTTTTAGTTCTTAGCTTGGTGTTTACAAATTTGGAGTAGAGTTTGTTTTAGTTGTAGTAGAGCAAAAACTCAACAGTAAAAATATAAAGGAATATATAGAGAGTATTTAAGAATAGTGTTTAGAAAGTTGAATCTACACACTTATCTAAGTCAGGGAAAAATAAGGAAGAAAAAGAAAAATGTATAAATTATAGCAACTAAATTAGGACATAGGGAGTATTATTTTTCTTAACCGCTTTTTATCATAGACATAAATTTCAAACAAAACATCAAGCTAAAATTAATTAATTATTTAATATTTGCTTTCGTTTTACTATTTATAAAATTAAATGACTTTTCATTAAAATAGTCTATAAAATATAGATAAAAAAAATATATATATATAATAATCTTTAAAGAATAAAATATAGGGAATAAAAAATTAATAATATATAGATTTAAGGGGAATTTTTATCGTACGAAATAAAATAAAGATAGAAAAAAAATATATAAAATTAGGGTAGGACCATAGATTTTTCTTTTGGGGTTTTTTCTTTTGATAATTTCTTTTGGAGTTTTTAAAAACGTTATCTCGGCTTTTAAAGTTAGAAAATTTTAGAAATATTTTGCATAAAAAATATTTTATAAAATTTTTATCAAATAATAAGATAAAAAAATATTACTATAAATATATTTTTTAAGGTGCTTTAAAAAAGAACTCAGCCTATTATTGTGCTGTAGTTATTGGCTAACTACATTGGATATAATACAGATATTAACATGAAAGATAAAAGCACGTTTTATTGTAAGGAGCCAAGGAATGTTACCGTTATTGCCTTTAATACCTAAGCTATTTGTTACATGCTACTCCTATCTCACAAGTATTTGGCCATATTTATCAACGCTCCTAACAGGAGTACTAATCCAATAATTACGGGAAAAACATATTATAATATAGGTTCTAGTGTATCCTCAAACAAATTTGTACCTCCTAACAGGAACCATGATATTTATAGGCCTCTATGGATAAAAAGTGAAATCTAAAGGAAAAAAATGCATGAAAAGTAACACGGAACCAGGAGACGTACTTATCATAAAAGTGTCATTTATCCGGTTTTGATAGATATATGTTCACGAAAATATTATTGTTATTACTACCACTACTAGTGTTACATCATCGTCATCACTACTATTATTATTATTATTTATTTATTTATTTCTAAAGAGTATTTTTATACGAAACTAGTTGGAAGTCTAACAAGCTAAACTCTAACAGCGTACTACATTAGTTGAACATGTTGCCATGCTAGTCTACCAGCGAGCCTCATGAGGAACCAACCAAGGGAGTTGAAGCGGATAGGGGGATCGATTATGTCGTAAGGGGGCAAGCTAACTCTACCTTCCATGTCAAATTCTGCAGTATTGCATCATCGGGGATTCAAACCTGGGACCTCCTGGAGCACATCAAACCATTTAAAGAACGGGGATGACCAGCTGAGCTAGCTACCCGTTGTTATTATTATTATTATTATTATTACTACCACAATAAAATAAATATTATATAAATATTTTTGAATAATCCATCAATAAACATGCATGTACGTCATAAATCAAACCAATATTCAACCACTTAACTACTTAAAAAAATAAACAAAAAAGAATTATATACCAATTTATTTCTTAAAAAAATATTTACTTATGTGTAAAATATATATCTTGGAGTAAATTTGTTTTTAAACAAAATAATAGGTCAAAATTTTGTTACTAAATTTTCCAGTGGGTCTGTAGCTATGTTTTTCCAGCTTTTATAAAGAACCTTTAATTGGGGATACCCCCATAAATTGGGGGATACCATGTAAAACAAAATAGGGTCATTTTGAGATATTTTTGAAAACTCCTTATCCATGGGATTTTCATAATACCTAATTTATCTTTGATTAATTAAGTGTGAATTAGTTGTTAGTTAATTAATCATCTAAAATAAAACTTAAGATTATTACTATAGTTAATGTGTTATGTTAGTTATAGAGAAATAGGTAGAGGAGGAGAATAGGAAGAAGAGGTGTAAAAAAAAGTAAAATTTGAAAAGAGTTTATAGAAATGACTGAATCTAATCAGGAATTTGATGTTGGAGAACCTTCATCTCAATAAGGATAACGGGTTTACATTGCATTTGATAACGATTCTCAATTGCAAGAGTTTATAGATAATCAAAATTGTATCTATGAGAAAACCTTAAATCAAGACAATTATGAGCATGAAGGTTAAGTGAAGAACCAACCCATGAAAATGAAGAATGTGAAGATTCAAATGCTCCAAACACTCAGGTATAGGTACAAATTAGCTAGAAAGTGATTTTTTATGTTCGAATCGTCATGAATGTGTAGTGGAAAAGCTTGATGTCTACATAGTCGATGTTTAATAACTATGATGACTGATACAAGTCGGTATGGTATTTAAACATTATACAATGCCGACAGCAGGTATTCTCTACAGAATATCTGGTTTGAGATTCTGTCGGTATGGTATGCATACTTTGTACAATACTGACTGACCCCAAAAACATATCAGTGTTTTTGGGGAAGACAAGAACACCAGTCGGCGCAGTCGAATAGATTTTAATATGTCGAGTGAGTCCAATAGTATGCCCAAAGAGGGTTACTCTTGGCTTCACAGTCGGCATAATAAGATAGAACACTAACTATGCCGACTGGCATTACAAAATAGCCAGTATTTTTCTTACCTAAGTCGGCATTGAAGATGTCTATGTCTACAGTGCCGACCGAGACCATTTCAAAATCTAAACCCTTTGAATAGTTATCAGTCAGCATTGTTTTTAAGTTGTCGAGCATGCCGACTGAATAGAAAAATAGTTGAGTAAATATTGTAGTAAGTCGGTATTGATTGTAACTCTTCCTACAATGCCGATTGAGTCCTTTGGTATATTGTTTTGCCTGAAATTGTTCTTTGTCGGCATTGCATCAAGTTATCGAGCATGCGACTGTGACACTTCTTTACTATGCTTCGAATAAATTTCTTATTTTTTGTGGTTAGATCGTATTTGGCACTGATGTTGATACTAAACCTTTGCGAGAGTTGGGTCCAGATACTTCATAGTACTATGCAAATGATTTGGTAAGTTACTAAATGATTTTGCAAATATATATTTGCATTTGTTTACTAGACATATAACTTGTTATGTTTTAATGTAGGAATTCACAAGTAAAGATAATGCAATCAAGTGGACTATAGATACGGCTCTCAAAAATAAGTGTGTTCTAGTCAGAAACAATCAAGGAAAATCAACTAGGTTTGAGATGACTTGTGAGATAGGTGGGGAGTACATTATCCACAAGAAATAGGGATATGTGTTTCCAAAGAAGACTAAAAGAGTATACAATACTAAGACGACAAAGGATAATGCCCCTTCAACCTAAAAGAGTATAGGTTGGGGCAATCGAAAGTATCCCCCAATTTATGGGGGTATTCCCCAATTAAACGTTCTTTAAAAGCTACCCTTGAGTAGCTTAAAAGTTGGCATAATGGAAGTGTTTGGAGAAAAACAATTTGGTTTTTATCTTACCAAATAGAATTTTTAGTAAAAATCTATTAGTTTGTTACAAAATGCTTTTTATAGAGGAAAAAAAATCCCAAATAGGGCTTACATGATAGCTTTTAAGAGCAAGTACATTGAACAACAAGAAAATCAAGAACCAATTATGAATCAAGATTAGAAAGATGGAGATACCGTTAAGATCGTACCAAATCCTTGTATGGAGAGTAGAGTAAAAGAATGGTGGTAAGAATCAAATCCAACCATTTTGAATGACTTTCTTCTTGAAGAAGATATGTTTATATAGAATAAGAGTAATCCAATAACTTTTCTTTTTGAAGATAATAATCCGGTAAAAACCATGTCAAATCTCCAAAGTACTTGAATCCAAATTAGTGAACCACAATCAAGATTTCATCTATCGAAATAATTAATCACACAAAAGTGAAGATGAGAACTGCACCAAAGTGAAAAAACTAAACCTAAGAACACGCCAAATTCAAAGATAAACTAAACTAGATCTAAAAAAAAAAACCTACGATCACTAAAGAGTAACGAGCCTTCTCCGATTTGATCCAAGACGGATCTCAGCTTAGATATGAGCAAGAAATGATGGCAGCTAAGTTTTTCGTTGGGGATTTTAGGAGCAAAGCTAGAAAAGACAAAAAATATTAGCATTATTACTCCACAATTTATAAAGGGGATACCAAATATTAGTGGGGGTGATACCAATCCAAAGATTTTGTGGTCAGGATTTTTTTTATATGGTTTGGTATCCTCCGACTAGCATTGGTATCCCCCTGTATCAATTATATATTTCTCCTTTTGTCTAACATCTAAAAATGAAAATTTAAAATCTCTTATACTTTCTCTGGTCCACTTTAGACGATGGTTTGAGAGTTTTCACGCAGATTAAGAAATGGAGAGATATATGAAAAATTTCCATCTACGATCTTGAAAAAAGTCTTCAAACATTAATATCTATTAGTGCATTTATAAATAAACTTATAGTTCCAAGACAAAATGTTAGGGCTATTATTGGTAGTTTTGTGGAAAAATATGAAAACTATCAAGTAATGTGGAACAAAAAAAATAACCCTAGACCCTCATTTAAAGTGGAACAGAAGGAGTATTAATTAACTATTTTGGTTTCAAAAATATCCATTATTTTTCTTGTTTGAACCGCTATCTTATTTCTAACATTATAAATATTAACTTAATTGTGATAAAACCTTTGAATTATATATAAGCGTATTTGTGGGAAGAAAAAAAGCCATATTAGAATTGGAGTTCCACTATCTAAGCAACAACCGAAATCCAAAACCCTTCATTTATATGTGAGATGAAGGGACTAGATGGTTATGTCATATTCGATCATGATGTTTTATTAACCTCGTTAATTTTGATCAGAAATTGTTCTCACCAGAAAAATTTGTGTAGCATTATAAAGAGTCATGTTAGTGTTAGTTATCACAGGATTCTTCTTGAAAGGCAAAGCAGCCTGGATACTTAACATGCGTTTCATTAAGCTTATTCCAAAAAAGGAAAATTCAACAACGACTAGAGATTTCAGATCTGTCAGTTCAAATAGAAGCTTCTACAAGATTATATCAAAGATTTTGGAAGAAAGATTAAAGATGGTTATGCCTAGTCTTATTACTAACCCTCATGGTGCTTTTATCAAAGAAAAACAAATCCTAGATAGTATTTTGGTGGCAAATTAATGTATTGATAGTAATTTGAAGCAGAAGCTGCTAGGAATAATGTGCAAGATAGATATGGAGAAGGTTTTTAATAATGTCAATCGGAATTATCTTTTTTCTTCTGGAGAAGAGAGGCTTTGGTGAAAGATGGATTGAGTAGATCAAATGGTGTGTAACTGCAGCTTAGTTTTCTGTGCTAGTGAAAGGTGTAGCTACTGACAGGATTAAGCCATCTAATGGAATTAGGAAAGGTGACCCATTGTCATATTGTTTTGTTTCTTCTTGTAGTTGAAGTTTTTTCTAAGCTTCTTAATGGAGCAGTAATTAAAGGAGCAGAAAATTGGAGGTTTCCAAGTTGTAAATGGTGATTCGACTGTGTCACATCTACAATTTGCAGATGACACCATTATATTTCTAAATATTTCCATTGCTGAAATGAGAAGGCACCATGTGATTTGATGATGTTTGAGGTGTTAACAGGTCTCAAGTTGAATTTAGAAAAACATTACTCTGACTAGCATTGTTGCTGATGATACAGTGCCAGACTTGTCTTTGGAGTTGGGATTCCAAATTGATGTTCTTCTATGTACTTACTTATGCATGCCAATTGGAGATACTAATAGAAATGTGGTTGTCTGGAATATGATTGTAAAAAGGATGCAAAAGAAATTAGCTCCTTAGAAAAGAAAATTTCTTAACAAGGAACAAAGGGTTACTCTAGTTAAAAGCTCAATTGGAAGTCTGCCAATTTATTGTTTTATCTCGGGTGCATTTACCTACTTATGTTGAGAAAAAATCGAACAACATTATGAGGAAGTTTCTTTTGGTAAGAAGGTGAAGGAAAAAACAAAATGATATCGGTTTCTTAGAAAAAGGTTTCAAAGGCTAACAAGAAATGTGGTCTTGGTATTAGAAGTCTAAGATTAGTGAAAAGATCCCTAATGGCTAAGTGGCACTGGAGATATGCTTCAGAAAAGAAAGCTTTATGGAGGCAAATTATTAGTGAGAAGACTTATTCAAACTCAAGTTGATTGATGCCAATACATACTCTAGAGCCTATTGGAAGAAGCATGTGGAAAAAAATTGCAAAAGCTACTAAAAACTTGCATGAATGTATTGATATCCATGTGGAAAATGG
The DNA here is from genome assembly GCA_023531435.1 of Papaver californicum. Taxonomy (NCBI): domain Eukaryota; kingdom Viridiplantae; phylum Streptophyta; class Magnoliopsida; order Ranunculales; family Papaveraceae; genus Papaver; species Papaver californicum. Next base: position 11,316,270 of record JAJJMC010003991.1, read on the forward strand.
TAGGTCTGACAACTTTTGGCATGACTGGTGATTAGGGAAGTTTTCTCTGGCTTTGGTATAACCCCATACTTTTCAAAATCAATAATAAGAAAAATGCAGTGATAGTTGAGGTAAAAGGCACCAGTTGGAGATTTTATTTCAAAAGAGTATTGGGACCAACTGAAAGTATTGATCTACTTGAACTGAAACATGATGTGATGAATGTTGTTTTGCTATATAATGAGGAAGATAGTATAAAGGGTGAATTCTCGGCTAGGAAGTTGTATCTAAAGCTGGTAGAAGATCAAGAAGACTACACTTTTGTATAACTCAATTCCAACTAGGAGTATGTTACAACATTGAGGTGTTACTCTAAACTCAACTTTGTGTTTAATCTTTAATGGCGATGAGGAGACAATCATACATTTATTCCTTCACTGCGACATTGTTGGCTATGTGTGGAGGTATTTTTCTAGTTTTATTAACTTGCATTGGACTATGTTAGAAAAATTTGATTAAATGTTAAGAGGTTGGACCTTCTGGAGATTGAAACAAAGTAAAGGGACATTTGTGAAGTTCTTCCTTATGCTATAATTTGGTAGTTGTGGAAGGATAGAAATTCTTGTATTTACGGAGGAAAAGCTAAAACAAAGGATGATTTGGTTCTTGCAGTGAAACAAAATATGTGTCTTTGATGTTTTTCAAGAGACACTTTCAAAGATTATACTAATATTCATATTGTATTTAGATGTGAGGACATTGTAAAACTATAAGATTGAATTTTTAGATTTTTTCTGTTGGGAGGTCTTATGACCTAATTTTATAAATATTTTCTTCTTTTTTTTAATATATATATATATATATATATTTCAAAAAATAAATAACTAACTCGTTAATTTTGATATATAAAAGCATCCACAGTCGTGGAAGTAATATGGTAAATATACCATAAAACGACAGCAATGGATAGGGTATAGAGCTATATATACCCTTTAGTGTAAAATCAAATGATAAATATACCATTTGAATTTAGATTTTCTCAAATTTGGCAGGCGTAATTTTAAACACAGTGTGATGTTTAATTGAACACCAAATATTATACGGTGACTAAAACACCGAATTATGTTTAAAACACTACCGAAAATCAAGCTCAGTTTTAAACCACACCTAAAAATTCACCACAGCTTTAAACATCGTGTCTAAAACCTAGATGTGTTTCAAACACCACCTAAGAATTGGGTGTGTGTTTCAAACACCACCTAGAAATTTGGTGTGTGCTTAAACACCACGAGTTTGGGCTATGTTCCAAACTGGAAATGTTTAATACACTATCCCATGTTTTAAACCTCGTTTAGTTTGAGGTGTTGTTTTAAACTCCGCTACAATATAGCATAACACTTCTCCAATGTCGTTAAACATAAAAATATTATTTTCAAATGTTATTTGTATAATTTTAATTATAACTTTTACACTATGCCCATGTGGATGCTCTAAGTAATTATATCTAAAACCACTTTTTAGTTGCTAAGATTCTTAATCAAACACGACACATGTTGGTTTTAATTTTATGTAACACGTATATGGAAGAGTAATTACATTGCATGTAAGAATAAATGTGGAGTTCTTTTAATTTATTAATAAATAACATATTTATGAAAGGATAATTAGAAAAAGCCAAAGGTAAAGTGAAAATAAGCAGCGTTGGATTGTTTAATTGGAAAAAATTTAAGTGTTAAACTAAGAACGAATAAATACTACTTTTGCAACGTTTTCCAACAAGCCAGGTCCAGTACTAGTTCCAAATCTTGTTGATTGATAAAAGGATACCAATGGTAGGATACCAATTTATATAAGACAAAATAATCATGACCGTTGGATCTTTGGATTAGTATGCTCTATTAGTAATTGATATCTCCTTTATTAAGAAAGCTTATATTGGGGTTCCATCCCATTGCTTTTGAGGGCTCATAAAATGATAAAAACGGGTCATGAAATAGTAATGGCCAAAATCTCTTATCCTACTAATTTTGATAATGGCTAAAGTGCCCTATGTTAATTACTGTTAATAAATTTAATTAGTTAAACTAATTAAAATTTAGTAGTTTGATTAGATTAACGAATGAAAAAAAATAACGAATTTGGTTTATGCTTAGTTTTTAATTATTATTATTTATTTATTTTTGCAGTCTATGGCTGAGAATTCATAAACTCCTAGCCGTAAACTATTTCTACGTCTAGGAACTTATGAACTCCTAGCCGTAAACTACTTATATGGCTGGGAAATCATGAACTCTCAGCCGTAAACTAGCAGTAAACTATTTTTAAATTTTATACTCACTTACGGTTATCAATCAAGGTACTAGCTAGCCGTAAACAAATCTACGGTTAGGAAATATTAATATCAGTTGGGAATATGTTTTTTACTACACATTCTATGGCTAGAAAATACCTATACGGCTAGGAATTTTGTTTTTCAGATTAACATACGGCTATAAATTCTTCATTTTCCAGCCTTAATAAGTTGATAATATTTAACTTACAGCTGGGAGTGCTTATTTTCTCAACCATAAACATATTTTACGGTTCGGAATCGCTATTTCCCAAGTCGTAATAGCTGATTTATGGTTGGAAAAATAAGAACTCCCAACCGTAAACAGTTTCAGAAACCCAATTTCAAACCCTAACTTCATCGAATCTCACCTTTCAATCAATCAAAAGTAAAAATAAATGATGGGTTTTTTAATTGTTACCTTATAGCAGTCATTTATGGAGTATTAAAGTTTGTTTCAACTCCTTCATTCATCAATTCTTGATTTTTCAGTTTCAACATCTTCATTTGAAGATGATTTAGTTGAATTCACTTGATTCAATGAGAATCGATAATTAATCAGAAGAAGAAAAAAAAAAAAAAAGACGATCGATGGAGAAAAAGAAAAGAGGAAGAAGAAGAAAAAATAGATTATAATAAAATAATATTTATAACTTTTGGTATAGATTAGGTCCCTTATCTACATTTTAGATATTTTAATCTATTATAGCCCTTAAAACTTAGGGACTACTGTCCCAATAATAAATTTCTTTGTCAATCGTGTAATTTTATTTGGGGAAATAATATCTTATCCGGACCAAATAATCTACTTTTGGTTTGGACTACTATCAGGGGGTTGGGGCCATTCTTAGCTTTTCTCAAGCATAGTATTATTGACAATTATATTGTTTTTATCAATTAACTCAAACCGTCTATACTGACTATCTGACCACCGAATTGCTCATCAAACATCCTACCAACAGAAGATGCCAATTTTATATGATCTGTGAATGTCAAGGTGGGCTGGTATTTCATAGGGTGAATGGCTCATGGCTAAATGCCATTCCGAAAGAGTTGCCGCAAAAATCAGCCTTACAAGAATCTAATCTATCAATTGAAACTCAACTTGCAGGTTTTCTGAAACAGTAAATTAGAATACATATGACTATCGAACTTAAATCATACGTATAAGGAGCTTTTACTCCTTCTACTAGGATGACATCCCTTGTAAGAAAAATCATCCACGCACTTTACTATGGTCTACCTATATCACACTACCAAAGATACTAGGGAGCCTCCGCTTTTTTACTTCAAGATTTTACATCCCTATGTGATTTGTATCTTAGTTCTAGATCTGGAATGATGAATCCTTAAGAACCTGCCGTGGGTCCTGGATTGAATGTTATGGGCCAATACTTGTGCAACACGTAGACGGGATATTATTTAAGTGTCAAAAAGCAGGGTCTATGAAACATTTTCGATCACACTACTGTGAACAATTCTGAATTTCCTACCGTGTGTCGGTATCTCATCATAAAGAAAAAAGAGAAGAAAATCCGGACGGAAACAAAAAGTGTAAATACACTCTTTAAAACCTCTTAAAAAACGGATTTTTTTATTTTTGGGTACCGACCAATTTGAGGGCTACTCCAAAGTAATTTGAGAACTACTAATAAAAGATAAGGGGTGTCTAAAAATGATAAAAGTACTAAGTTACCCTCACTAGTGCATTTATATCGACATATTCTGGTAAAAAAAAATTTTGCAGATAAACTCTTGAATTTAAGTTTTTTATAATCGGCACATATGAGGAACCTTATCCACCGATTATGGACGGATTTATTTACAAAAATTATTTTGAGTTTTTTTTTATCAATTGGTACTTGTGGAGGGTTGTATCCGCCGATTGTGATCAATCGGCCATTAAATACCTAGTTAATTAAATTAATTAACATTAATTAATCATAGATAAATAATAAAAATTGATGGATAAAGAATTTTTAAAATTATTTAAAAATATCTATATTTTAATTTATTGGATAGGTATCGAACTAACCAATTAAATTTAACTAGGTCTACCCTCCTGTTATTAAATTTAACTATATCAGTTACTAGGCTTGTAAAACAATAATGAGTTCCCCTCAAAAAAAAAAATGAAATACAGAGAAGCCATCGGTACAGGACATTATTTCTTTCAATCATTCCCGCGTTGAGTTTCCATTTACTGCAGGATACACACATGCACATAATATAATATAGGGCTGTAGTTTCCATCTGTAGGCACTAGGTGCTGGGCCTGGTTTTTATGTTTTTTTGCTTGTTTTTTATTTTTGGTTTTGGTTGGGTCTCGTTAACCCTACTGATTGTATCAAAACAAAAAAAAAATATGGTCGTAATTTTATAAGAACCAATTAATATTCTTATAAATTGGAGATATTTATGGTTACATGGAACTGAATTTTAGCTAAGATGATTTTTTTTCTAATAATGAAATGTTTATACTGCCTTTAACACTAATAAAAAGAAAAAGAAAACCTAATTTGGTATTCTCCTCCATTTCCAATCGGCATTGTTACTGCAATCACCTCCAATTCTAACATCCATAGAAGTATAGAACTGCCATCCCTCTCTTTTTATGGAACTTTCATAATTCTACCCTTTGATTTGATTTATGATGGATAAGATCAGATGGCCTTGCATTAAATTGGTATTGTTTTATGAACACGGTGGTAGAGTGAGTCTTGTTTGAGTTATTATTAGTTTGGATAGATTGAGGTAAAAATCTAAAATATGAGAACAGAAAGGAGTCGTGTTGATGCACTCTTTGTGTAGTGTGTATCTATTTGTTCCATACTCACTTAAGTTTGAAAGTAGCTTTTGGATTTGATACCAAACATTTTTCTACTGTCGGCATTGCTAAACGATAAATGCCATACCGATTTTTAAGAGTCGGCATTGTATTCATCATTTTGCTATGCCGACTTTTGGTCTGTTTTGTCATTTACCATGCAAATCAAATCCAAAAAAAGAAACATTTAACATCATTTAGATTTAATTTTAACAAACTAATCTCTTACTAATTAATCTTAAGAAACTAATTAATTTTAGATAAAGATTCTTCAAATTACTTCATAATGTTTTTGTTTTTTTTAGTATCCCCAAATTTGTGAGAGTATCCCCCAAATGTGGGTTCTTTCGTAATAATACATTATTATCTTGAGTTCTTAATCTTTTTCTTTTTTTTGAGCAGCAAAATAAATAAACTTAAATACTCGAGGGGCTTATTGGAAGAATGTCCTAAAATGAGAGGTCACCTTAAGGACATTTCCCGAGTTTTCATATTTTAGAAAAATACCCTATTTCGTTATGTTTTCTATCCAAGTCAGTTATCTACTCAACTTGGGACATTTTAACTGGTCAACGGGGTTTGAAATGTTTTATTTAACCTTATATTTTAAATAGTAACATATGGACCACCACCTGAGCCACTACCATTGCTACTACCGTCGCCACCACCACCACCACCTGAACCACCGCCACCACAACCACCACCTACTACCCAAACCACCACCACCTAAACAACCAGAAACAACACCTGAACCGCAGCCACCACCACTACCATTTGAACCACCATCGTCACCACCGTCGTCACCACCACCTCCTTAACCCTGAACCACCACCAACTGAACCCTGACCACCACTATCTAAACCCTGAATCATGAACCACCGTCACCCGAACCATGAACCACTACCACCTTGATCCTGAACCACTGATATGAGCATATAATTTATACATATTTATCGCTTAATTTATACTTGCTAGTACTTGATTTTGTACCAATTTTATTATTTTTAAGCTTTTATAGGTAGCATCCGTATAATCAAAAGTTACATGACAATAACGGCGAAAATCTACTTAATCGTGCGGAATCATTAAAGAGCATCCATTCTTGTGTTGCCATTATTCTGTCAAACTATTTAGTGGCGTGTTTTTTTCTCATATTCTATTGTGACCGTTGTTGTGCGTACTGTTATAGCTTGGTGCAAGAGTGAAAAGTATGACTTGTGTATCAGAGGAGAATCTATTATGTAAACGGTAGTCACCTGCACCTATTTGTTAGTGCCACGTCGTCAACATGAATCTACTAGGAGACCTCTTTTGTTATTGGTGGATACGTGGTATAGAAATGAGAAAAAGGTTGACGTGTATGAGTAAATGTGGGGCAGAAAGAAAGTGGGGAGCGAAGTTTATATAAAGGAAAACAAGACCTGATAAAGAAAAGGGGGGTTGTTCGGCAGGAGTTCTTTTTAGCTTCTGGTTGGGGATTGATTAGACGGAGATTTCTGGGTGGAGAATAAGGCTGGCGGCTGAAGGTGGCAGACAGGGTTTGGCATTAGACAATAGAGAGAAGGCTGGTAGACGTGTTCTGTAGAGAGAGCATTGACGGCTGGAATAACAGACAGGACAAAAAAGGGTTTAATATTTTCCTCTCTGTTTTGTTAATTCTTTTAATGGGTTTTGAGAAATCCATTGTTATGTCTTACTAAACTTTGTAGCTAGGATTTTATGTTGAAATCACTTGGAGTTTTAAGCTATTTGAGTTGATTTATTTGGCAAAAGACTATTATGATTTGAATAGATTAATTTTTGAATCTTGTTTATTGATTTAATGATGAAATTAGTTGTTGCTTCACCGGTTCTGTATAATACAATAACCTATGCGCATAATCAATAAGATCGTAAATATATTTGTCTACTTATTTGATATTCTATGCTTGGGTTAAATTCTTTGATGGGGTATGCTAAGAATAACAAGTATTATTTGTGAGCCTATATTTAGTTTCGTATAATTTTCTCGCTAATGCAATTCGATGGTGCATGCTTGGGTTTAGTCTTTTGATGTGCCATGCTTAGGGTATACTAGTGATATTTGCTACTCTATACATATAATAAGTGATATCGATATAACGGACAATAGATAAATATCCAGGAGTTATGGTTCTCTTCAGTAATTAAATAGAAATAGCGGTGGATACTATAAACCCTGGTAACCAACTCTTTCATTGAATTTATTTTATTAGATTAGATTTATTTATTTATTCCGTTCACACTCTTAAAAATCCAAAAATATTTTTTCTGGTTAGTTTATTAAGAATATTGATTATAGTATTTTTCCCATTCCATGTGAGTTCGACCCGTACTTGGGGTTGTCTACATTGTAAACGTCGTGCGATTACGGTTATTATTTACATAGGTATTCCAAAATCCTATCATTTTTTGGCGCCGCTGCCGGGAAGAGGTTTTTGAATATTGTAATTAGTATTTTTGATATTTTAATCGTACTTAGTTTTTTTTTGTACAGTGTTTTTTTTAGGATTTCTTTTTCTTTTTGACTTGTTTTGTGTTTTAGAATTTTATTTCAGGTACCTTTTTGAGGATGATGACTCCTTCTCAGGAGACGTCATGTGAGATGACGAATTGGGGATATATGTATGAGCCACAATATAAGGAAATTTGTGCTTATAATCGTCTCAGGTATGGAACTTGGAATCCACATCATTTCGATATGGATGGTTATTCAGATGAGTATCAACCCCAGTACCATGAGGTTTATTTTTTGAATATGGTAAGCCAACAATCACATAAAACGATATATGATGAGGAGTATTATAACCAGTGATGGTCTAGATTGGATCAAAGATTGAGAGTTCTTGAATGCCATAGATTATATGCTGATGATGATCAGTTTTGTAGTGACTCTCTTTTCCAGACAGAATATATAGATGACCATGTGTATGATTGTATGGATGATTTTCCTAATTCCATAGATGATTCTATCTCACAAGATCATTCACCCTACTTAGAGGTTGTTTCTTGAACCATAGACTTCCAAAAGTTACCTAATTTAGGGTTAGAATTGTGCTAAAGTTTTGTTGGATTACTTTGCATCCAAATACCCAGAGGATTTGCATGTTCCTGACACCGTGCATGAATCGATTGATACTTCCCCAATCCCAATATTGTCTTCATATTATGTTCTTTACGCACTTCCTTGTGTAGTAAAAACTTGGTTTGGGGGTAATCCTCTGTTTTTGATATTTTCAGTGTCTCTGCATTGTCATAACATAAGTGTGAAGCTGTCATTTGTACTATATTCTGGGTTGATCCGCAAATTTTCAGGTTGTTAATTTATAAGGATCCTTTCTATACATTCCAGTAGGTAGATTTTCATTTTATGTCTTCATTTTACATTTTCTTTAGACTTTTTGTTTTTATTTTTAGTATTCTTTGTTATTACTATCGTTTGATGTGTGTTACAGAAAATATTGTTTTTCTTGTGTCAATCAGGTGAAATCTTCAAATCCCTTCTCTTTGATTATATTTGTTTCTCATATTTATATTTGTATTTATTGTACGCCAATTTAGGTTGGACAGTTTGAAACATTGAGGATAATGTTAAATTTAGGTTTGGGGGTAGAGTTTTCGAAAATTGATGCCAATAAGAAACTCCAAAATTTAGAAACTTGTGAACTCTTCAGGATGACACTAACCATTCTAGGTAGATGGAAACAAAATTCTTGTTTATAGGAGTTGGCTTGCCCAGTTAAATGGTCTATTCGTAAAAGGATGCCTAGCTCAGGTGTTAGAAATAACATGATAGTAGTCACCATATCTCAGAGTCAATCCTGACCATATCACTTTCTGTTTTTATTTTTGAAACTTTATGTGTTTCTCTAAGTGATTTAGTGGGGTCCTAGTATTACCTTGTTGTCGCCGATGGGATGAAGTCAAGTGATTGAGATCAAGCCCTATTATTGTATTTTATTTAGACAAAAAAAATCAATTAAAATAAAAAAATTATTATGTTCAATAAATCGACCTCTGGGGCCCTTGTATATACCAGATGAGTCGATATTAGTATTAGGATTAAGATCACTGGGAGCGTACCTCAATCCATTAAGAGTCATTCTGGCACTGACGTTCATACAGATATTCTGGAAAACTCCGTTCACCTTAGTCAACATGCACAAACTTCATTATCTCCATATCCATCTTCTAAATCTATTCATGTGATTGAATTTTGATAGATTTTTTTTAGTATCGTTGGTTGTATAACTATCTGAGTAGAGTTTTGAATTCTTATATATAAATTTTAGTACGCTAAGTGCAAACTCGTGTACATCAATTGGATTCATATAGGATAATGATTCTCATAGCCAGAGAATTTAGTAGTCCAACTAATTAGCATGTTTAGTGTCTATTCTGAATCGTTCATAGGTAGCTAGGAGTTGGAGTATATGTTTGTGGGTATATCTCTTGTAAACTCTCACGAGATAAAACTTGTCCGTTAAGACCACTTAAGGGTTTAAAGGATTGTTACACATGTTAAGTGTAGTCGCGATTCCTGCGAAAGTGAGTTAGGATTTTAATTTTATTTTTAGGTTATTTTTGCTCGAGGATTAACAAAATATAGGTTTGGGGGTATTTGATATGGGTATAATTTATACATATTTACCGCTTAATTTATATTTGCTAGTACTTGATTTCGTACTAATTTTATTACTTTTATACTTTTATAGGTAGCATCCAAAAAATCCAAAGTTACAAGACAATAACGCTAAAAATCTACTTAATCGTATGAAATCATCAAAGAGCATCCATTTTTGTGTTGCCATTATTCTCTCAAACTATTCAGTGGCGTGTGTTTTTCTCATATGCTATTATGACTGTTGTTGTGCATATTGTTATAGCTTGGTGCAAGAGTGAAAAGTATGAGCTGTGTATCAGAGAATAATCTATTATGTAAACGGTAGTCACCTGCACCTATTTGTTAGTGCCACGTCGTCAACATGAATCTACTAGGAGACCTCTTTAGTTGTTGGTGGAGTCGTGGGATAGAAGTGAAAAAAAGGTTGATGCGTCTGAGTAAATGTGGGGCAGAGAGAAAATTGGGAGAGAAGTTTGTATAAAAGAAAAGAAGACCTGATAAAGAAAAGGGAGGGGGGTGTTCGGCAAGAGTTCTTTTTAGTTTCTGGTCGGGGATTGATTGGACGAATACTTTTGGGTGGATAATAGGGTTGGCGGCTTAAGGGGGCAGACAGGGTTTGGCGTGAGACAGTGGAGAGAAGGCTGGTAGATGTGTTCTATAGAGAGAGGATTGACGGTTAGAATAACAGACAGGACAAAAAGGGTTTAATCTTTTCTTCTCTGTGTTGTTAATTTTTTTAATGAGTTTTGAGAAATCCATTGATATGTCTTGCTAAACTTTGTAGCTAGGGTTTTATGTTGAAACCACTTGGAGTTTTAGGCTATTTGAATTGATTTATTTGGCAAAAGACTATTATGATTTGAATAGATGAAATATTTAACAGAATGGGGTATTTTTCTAAAATCTGAAAACTCGGGGCACGTCCCCAAGATGACTGCTGATTTTGCGGCATTTTTCCTATTTTTCCATACTCGAGAACAAACAAAGACAATCCTTCAACAAAAAAAAATACCTACCTCCGTTTCAGCAAAAGTATTACTATCACTTTTTCATTTTAGTCTATTTTTAGGCTAAAATGAAAAAACGATAGTAACACTTTTGCTGAAACGGAAAGAGTATCATATAAAAATAAGGAAGAAAATCCCGTTAATCCCCATAACAGGACCCCTTCGACCCAAATCAAAAAGAAAAAGAAAAATCTAAACAACTCATTTATAGTAACTATGGTATCGATATCAATACACCCCAACAAAGGTCTCTCACCATAACATTCCTGACATAAGGCAAGCAGTGTCCTGAAGTGTGCTAAAAATAAATTATCCGAATGAAAGATAGCTTTAAGATGAATAAATAAATATCGATTGCTTAGAAACACACCAAGAGCTTCTTCAATAATTGATATACACGTTTCATATCATGGATGAACCAAGGGTTTTTCCTTGGGTAGGAATGAAATATTAATAATTAGTAAAGCGGTGGAGGGCCGCGACAAATATCTGATTCATATATAGAATATTGAATATATAGATAAATAAAAATTAAAATTAAAATAAACAAAATTATTAATATAAAAATGCTTACAAATAAAATTTAATAGTTGGAGAAAAATGATAGATAAATGTGTTGTGAAGAAAAAAAAATTTGTTTAAATAAAATATAAGTGGTTAAATATGGGCTAAAATTATATTGGCTATATAATATGGGCTAAAATTATATGGGCTATATAATTTACATAACTAAAGATTGGTTAAATATAAATTTTTTAAAAAGTTTTGTATTAAAAAATTTGGTGGGCCAAAACAGGGACGGGCTATAGCCTAGTTTATCCCTTTGCTAGGCTTGTCCCTGTTTTATATAAAGGTGTAAAACGCATCGGCTATGCACAGTCTAGCCCACGAAGTCACGTGCCTAGTGTAATATGTACCGTGTTGTGTTGTGTCAGAGATTCTAGCGTAGTGGCGAAGCCATAAGTTTTAATTGTTTGGGAAATATTAGCATGGTAGGATTACAAAATTTTAACAACAATTGACTATTAGTTTTCAAAATTAAAAATTTAGTAACACTTATGGTTGTTAGAAAATATTTAGTAACAATATAATTGTCACAGGCGTTTGTACCATGAATAATTGTGGCAAAAATGTTTCTGTAATACTTATAATTGTCATAGGTTGACTATAAATTATACAAATGTAAGATTTTGGGTGGGTCAAGTGACCCACCTACCTTATATGTGGCTCCGCCCTGTTCAGACGTGTCGTATCGTGTCGTGCTAGAGGCCATGATGTGATATATTGTACCAGAAAACTAATTATGATGTACCGGCACGCTTATTTTATGTTTTTTAAAGAAAATATTTTTTAGATATTTAAGTATAATATATATTATTATAGAAATAAGTCAACATATCAAAATAAAATGTTAAAATAGGTTAGAATAAAGACTCTTTTGTGAAATATACATGAAATGTGATGTATTTTACGTGTTGTGTAGTTTTTTACACATGTTATGACATACTTTCTTAGCGTGTCGTGTTGTACTATGTCGCATGCTTATCTGTGCCGCGTGTTGTGATGTGTAGATGCTCATATTAGTCTGGCACAGCACAACGTCTTATGTCGTGGCTTGCCAGATCACGTGTTGTGTTGTGTTGTACCTCAATTTTAACATATTATGTTGTGCCGTAAACATCCTGGCACGACACATTTTACACCTCTAGTTTCATATTTATCAACATTGTTTGTACTTTATCTTAGTAAAAAATTCTCTATATAAATATAAATTCATAAATATTAGGAATTAAAAAAACTCATCTCCAATCCAAATCCATTTTAATTTCTTAGTCTTTTAAGTATCATCTAATAATTGGTTAACAATCTTTTGATTTTTATTTTCTAATTTATTTCACTAACATAAAAATAAGAATGACTAGGATGAGAAGACATATTGTAGGTTAATGTCTAGAACTAGACATTCACTTAGAGAATGTCTACTCAAAACCAGGACACCTCATCTACATATTGGTTTAAGAAGTTAGGGTTGGAGAAGAATTTTAGGAAAAATAGATGTATATCTTACGTGGATTTAAACATTTATCCTTACACACGTTCCATTGGAGAAGTTCTAAACCAACATGTGAGGAAATTAACGACATCCTGGTAACAAATGAGTTAAGTTCACAATGGCCACTTTATACCGTTCCAATGGTTATTTTTATGGGACCCAAATAAAACCTGGTTTAATTGAGGGTTGCTAGGGTTAATAGGAGGCTATGAATTTTATTCCCATCTATGGAAGGTGGATAACGGATATTTAAATATAGTAAAAAGACTACATTACCCTAATTTTTAAGATTGTGACACGTGTCATCCTATTTATTAAATACTTTTATTTAAAAAAACTATTTTTAAATTTTAAATTTTTTTTTATTAAATTTTTTTATAGTTTTTTCTTTGATTTTTTAATGTTTTTTTTTGTTTTTTTTTTTTGTAATTTTGAAAGGAAGCGTCATAATTTGAATAAATTTTTTTAAACAAAATGGAGTCATTATGGTCTTAAATTTTAATCATGACGATTCTTTGCAATAAATAGAAAAAAATAGAATTGTCATATTCTAAAATTTATAGTACAAGAGTCGTCATATTCTAAAGTATCGAGCATTACGACTCTAAAATTAACCCGACGACTCTCTTTTTAGCACGACGATTCTTTCCTAAATTGGGACAGAATGAATGTTTTTTGACCCTCTAGAGTTGTCAAGTTTTAATTAAGAGTCGTCATAGTTTATGGTTTGTAACATGGACTCAACCTACATACATATAAAAATTATTATTTAAGACCATTACGATTCTTAGTCAAGAGCTATCATGGTTAAAATTTAAGAACATGATGATTTTTTTTACTCAAAATTTAAAGGAGTCGTCATGATCGGTAAATCACGATCATGACATTTCTTTTAACCATGACGATTCTGTTAAATTTTAAAATAGAAATTGGCCATGAAAAGTTGTCATGCTATAAATTCATATACCTTAAGTCGTCATGATACAAATTTATAAACCATGACGATTTTTCATAAAAATATTCAATATTATTAAATCGTCATGGTCGCAATTCAGTACTTTAACGACTTTTCATGTAAATCTGGACGAAAAAAATTAAAATATTTTTTTTTAAAAAAAAAATAAAAAAATGTATTAAAAAAAAAACTCCTAGTTAAATAAGATTAACCTAATTAAATAAGATTAAATTTAATTAAATAAGGATAGTTTAGTCATTAATAAAAATATGTGGTTAAGAGGTTTTGAAATTTACTTTAAAATAACCCTATTTTATCTTATTTGATTGCCCGCATTAATCCTAGCAGCCCCAATCCTCTAATTAAATAAAAGCCGTAGAAGCAAAAAGAAATATAATGATAAATGGTAAATTTCTACAACTAGCAAATCTGGTTGATGGCTACTGCTTAATCAACACTATAAGTAGACATATCAGAGGTGGTCAGGAAGATAAGAGAAGCCCTAGCTAATTCATATACAACTAGCTAGATATAACATTTGATCAGCAAGTATTTCAAGACTAATGGCTGACAACAGTGGAGTTCATCTTCTTCCTCCACTAAGTCCATTAGGTTCTTACATCAATACTGAAAAACTTCAGTTCTACATTATGGGTGTACTTGAATTAGAAAACTCATTTTCAGAATCTCAAACTCTCGATTTCCTCAGAGATGTTTTCATACCTATTAACACTAGATTTTCTTCTTTTGATTCTCACCGATGAAAAAGGTGTTCAAAGATGGAAAAAGATTGATACTATTCCTGAAAATCATCTCATCATTCCAAACTTTTCTCCGTCATCAGAAGATCAAGAACTATATGATGAACAAGTCCATGATTATCTTGCGAAAATAAATTTGAAACCATTTCCTGAATACCTTTCTCCATGGGATGTTCATCTTATTACTTATCCCACTACAAATGCTAAAACAACTTTAGTTTTCAACCTACACCATGCACTTGGTGATGGTTATTCAATTATGGGTGCACTGCTTTCTATTTTTAAAAGTTCATCAAATCCTAATCATCCTCTTAGATTTCCAACTGCTTCTTCAAGATTGAACGAAGTTAGACAAACTGTTTGGTTGCAAAAGCCAAAAATACTCTTTCAGATTTTACTAAGAATGTTTAGGTGCTTATATATTGGCAGACGGTGAGACAGTTATCAGATCCACCACCCCAAGAGTTGAATATGAACCTATTTCAATTACCTCAGTCACAGTTTCCATGGAATATATCAGAGATATCAGGTCCAAAGTAGGAGGGGTACGTATGTATAAGTTCGCTTATTGACAATTCATCAATTATATTTATTGTTAATTTTTGTTAGTTTTTCATGATAATATGTTGATAGTTTGATGATGTGCGTGGTTAACAGACAGTGAATGATATCACAACTGGTTGGATATCATATGGGCTTCACTTATACATGAAGAAATTGGGAGAATCTGGTGATGGAAGTTCATGATGCACTGCTTTAGTTGTCATGAACATGAGAATGTACAGGGGTTTTAAAAATATTGAAGCGATGTTAAAGGCAAATATTTGGGGAAAGCACTTTGGGCTCTTGAGTGTATCACTTCCACCTTTTGCTAGTGATGATATGGAAAATGTCGATCCTCTTGATTACATAGTTCAAGCAAGAGGAGATGCTGAGAAAGGCCAATTCTTTTGGTGCATATTTTACCAGTAAACTGCTCCACTATATGGGAAAGGTTACTGGCCCCGAGGTAACTATATTTACTAAATTATGTATTTGAGATACTTTCATCAAACTAATGTTCCCCTGTATTTGAGATACTTTCATAAAACTAATGTTCCCCAAGCTTACTTCATGGATGTGCGTATGCAGGGACCAGCTAATTTCATCTATTCAAATGTGAGGAACAAGAGTATTATGATCTCAAACATGTGCGGTCCAGTAGAGAAAGCAGCTGTAGCAGGCAATCCACTTAAGGGTTTCTATTTCATAATACCAGGGATGCCTCAGGTATTTAATTTCACGGGGCCTCAAAGACAGATACTTATTAGTTTTTTACTTCCAAATATAGATTGGTCGTTTCCTTTAGCCATCACGGACAGCACAGGTTTTTATAATATGCAGAACAAATATTAATTTGACTTACGAGTTTATAACTGTAATTTGACAAAACTTCATTTGTTGGTGCAGAGTCTTACATTTACTATTGTAAGTTACATGGGAAAGCTAAGATTAGTGACAACTTCAGAGAAAGGATTTATTGATGCAAAATTAATGAACTCTTGCCTGAAAGAAGCATTTCAAAAAATATACTCTGCTGCATGTGGCGAAATTCCAGTGATGCCATCCTCTCAATTAAAGGTTATCAAGCCAAACAACTAAGAATTTGTGAGCCTCAATATTTGTCGATGTCAAATGTGCCAATAAATCATATGTACCAAAAGTCGTGTGGATGAATGTTGTATTTCTGTTGATGCATTAAGCTTTTCCTCTTTTCAATGAAATCTAAATTATCAATATATCTTTTTTATCTAAGTAGGGCTTACCTCCCTGGTCTTCAACACACGTTGTAGCAAAGCCCAACACCCCTCTGGTGCTTTAGAGAAACTCCCTGCTCATACCCAAAAATATAAAAATGGCAGGCAGCACAAGAATATTAATAGATACAAGAGAGTGAGAATAACTTGCAGCAACATCGAGTCATCCTAAGTTGATAATATTTTGAATCCTCGACTACATAGTGAGAACTTACAAACAGCAATATACAACACTGAACAGAAACAGTTAGCTCCCTCTAAAACCCATGAAGCATAGACACAAGTTTCTTCTACATGGACATAACATGGTTGAAGGCAAGGAAATTAGTCACTCTCGAAGGAGGACAGACTGTAAGATATACAGTGTGCTTGGATTATGATGGAACATGCCAGTAAAAAATCATATGGAAAACTCTTTAGGTGTTCCCTCTGGTATTTGGAAGATGTTTATAATCTTTACTATTTGATCACCTCATATAACCAGCCTAATTACTCAATCAGACCAAGTTAACTGAGCATCAGTTTAATGATATTTTCATGGTAGTTAAATATTCAATTAATACAGCCGAGCTTTCCCAGGGTTGAGCAATGATTCTGTCATCATCCATCCCTGCATGAAACAGAACGGTCAAGTGAGCACCATTTTCAAATACTCTTATCACACATAAATATCAGGGGGTTTACAGAAAGACATTTATGACCATCTTCTATTATTTGCTATTACGACCGCATTTGCTTTTCGTGAGATTCTCCAATAACAAGTAGTTGAACAAACCTAATAGCTGTACGAATAATAACATTTTAAGAAAACATTGAAGGTACAAAATCCAGTTAAGCTACAGATGTAACCTTAAAAAATAAAAATGCATTAAAAACATTTTAATGGGTTTTAAGTATTTTAACCATACATTTTAATTACCCTTTTAAATATTTATAATCTCTTTAAGTTTATGCGTATGCAATTTTCTTTTCCAAACTTATTGCATATATATATGATTCTTTTCAACTTCAGGTCTTCGTCAAAACATAAACCAAACCGTTAAGGGTTGCCAGAGATCATGTGTGTGTGTACCTTAATAGGTATCTAGGTAGCCTAGTTAGATACATTAAAAGCTTTATCTTCTCTGCAGACATGGCATTACTAAGCCAATTGCAGACTCAAAATTTTGTAATATGCAACTTTTATACAATCACTCATCTAAAAAGTTGAGCTGCTGGAGGAGCCTACCACTATTCCATGTATCAAACATTGGCATGAACCAGCAGACACTTTGACCATCAGAAACTCAATGCTGATGAAGAATACAGTTTCCTTGGGTTGGATACATGGTTCTTAATATGTTAACTGTGTCACTAGGAGAGGGTAAAGGACCCATACTCATAGACTATTGCCACATAATTACCATTATTTTGCTAACCTAAAGATAGGTGTGTTCACTTTACAAAACTTCACAGAGAAGCAAACTCTCTCTCCTCAATTTCCTGGTGCTAACCATCTTTTCACTTTATATTCGACGCGCTACTCAAAGGGTCTTTCCGGAGTCCTGGTCAAGCTATCTAGCCACAAAATGTCTCGATTCTATGTACTCAATTTAGTAATCTATACGTAAGGTGAAACGTTGTATGCATATTATAGACACGTGAGTATGAAACTGCAACATCATAGGAAATCCTATATTCTTGTGATTTACTTCAGCCCTTCCATGCATGTTTTGATATACTTGTAAATACCGTATAGAAGGAATGCTACTGTCTTCTTACCTGTTCGGCAGCTTTTCTCTTAAATAACCCATATGATGCTGAGACAACCTTGCAAGACTCAGCAATTTGGTCTAGGTCAAAAGTTGTGGGTAGAGGATGTTGTGTAGAGAAATGCCCAAGAAAGTTTGTACTATCAGATGCAGCATGCTTCACAGAAGATTGCTCGCTTGATGAACGGATAAAATGCAGAAGAACGTGAGCCTGTAACACCATATAAGGTTAGATTTAAAATAAGGATAGAAAACACCATTACTTTAAAAACTGCCCAGACACATACATGGAAAGCTGCTTTCAGAATGTCATCTGACTCTGCCTGATCTTTAAGCAACGCACAAACATTACCCTTTGAAGGATTGTATGCGACTATGTACCTCTCTTTCTGTCATAATAATAAATAACCTATTCCCATAAGAAACAACAAATAATGATGTTTGATTCCTGACTAGATATGAGAAGGGCTATATAAAAAAATAAAAAAATAATGATAATAATAAAAAGATATAAAAAGATATAAAAAGGGCTTTGTAAATGGTACTTCGAATAGAGGCACTAGTGCAAGGTATGAGGCTGGCTCTTGGAAAGCATCCTTGAATCTAGGTCCTGCCATAACATTAATAATAAACTCCTATCTTCAATTAAAGTTCTACAGTGAACATCTAGAACTACTTGAATTCAACAGATTCAAATCTAGTCTAAAGGCATACCTAGAAGAATTGGCTTATCTTTCATCCATGGTAAGCTAAACACGTTTTCCTTCAGATTTCCTTCCTGCAATGATGGTACTTGTCCTACAAACAGATAATTAGAAAAAGAAAAAGATTTCATCAGATAATAGGAAAGATATTTGCCTTATGTATAAACACACTTCAGAGTGGAAATAGAAGTAACCTGTTTTAAGGAAGGACTCTACAGCCACAGAAAATCTTGTTCGATTCAAAGTACGCAACACAACAGACTTTACCTGGCCAAGATTATGTATCAATAGCAATGAGCATACTTGACTTTTAGGAAATGAGAAGATTATGAATAATGAAAGCCATACCTCTTGATATGAACTAAGAACATATCCACACGACAGAAGGGAAAATGTAGCCACCAAAGATGGATTTCTTTTTGATATGATGATGCTCAGCCCTGTTCCCAACTTCATAGAACAAAGTTCAAAACAGAATCAGTTATAACTCAAAATAATTTTCATAGAATATTAGCGCAAGCACGCATTGTTATCAAGAGGAAGAAATAACCCTGTCTGGTCAGAGACCTACACTAGGATATTCCAGCAGAATCACAGGGAAGTATGACGTGCAAGTATGCAACAATACTAAAGAATATCGTGCATATGGTCTCGGAGAAATTTGGCCTTGGTGGAGAGGGAGAGCATTCACAAGGGGAACTAATTGTGAAGGATAATGAGAATAAGTAGTAGCATTCTCATATGGTGCCAACATGTGAAGAGAGGAAAACCCCCGAAGTGCTCTCCCATGTCCCAGTTAAATAAATTAAGTGGAGTATGGCCCAGAGTGCGCACAATTTATAAATCAGGGTGTTTCAAGGGCCCAGCACGGGAAAAGAGAGTAATCGGAATATAGCATTACCAGGTCTGCAATATTTCCAACACATTCTCCTTTTGCCGTTACATCCCCAATGTTCTCCCCTTTCGCAAAAGCTTTATAGATTGGAGTCCGAGTTGATGTTGAAGTCACGGCAGCAACGTTCTATTAAAATTCAGAGAGGGATTAGTGTGATGAATTAATTTATCAAAAGCAAACCATATAGTGAAAAGGAAGCAAAATTAAAATCATACAACAGTTCAGTCTAGTTCAACCTTAGCAACATTAGCAGCACAAGCCAGTGGAAGGAAAAGATGTGGCACAGCTGCAGTTGCTAACTCTATTCCAGCCCCTAACTCCATTAAGAGATCCCCAGCAAAACGAAGCTGCAAATAACATGTCCCCAAATCCACTTAGGACAAATACATATAATTCGGATTTACATTTCGGTGTCTTTCATAAGGACAAGCATGTGACCTAAAATATATGGAACATACGTTCAAGGAGCAGTGACTGGCAAGAGACCGCATGCAGTGGAAATTTTACCTGTTTCAGATCATTGTCAAATTTCTTTCCTTGCCTTGCAAAAAGCATTTTTCCAACACGGCCTGCTCCATCCTATAAATCCACCAGTAAAACTGTTAACAGATTAGATGATAGTCTCATGATGACATTATTTAGCAAAATGGAAGAACTTTGATTCAATCTAACTTAAGGAAATTGAAGGGAAAGTGATTCTATACGCCTTGTGGGAAGTGACATCTGAAGGAACACAGTCAATGTTATAGTTTGCACTGGCTAAAAGCTAAAGCTTGGCACAATCTTACCATGACCAGAATTAAAAAAATCCCATCTCACACCCGCTTATCAAAGCTGGAACAGAACACAACTTGTTGATTCATAATTTCATACAGCCCACTTCCCCCTTTGCATTCACAGCATCCAGTCCCACACCATTTTATAAAAGTTTTCCACCTCTGAACACCTAATCCTTGGAAAGTAACTACTGGTTCAGAGTTTGCCTCGATTTGGTACCTCTCACGGCCTCCTGCAACCTTTTTTTTTTGTAATTTACCTACCCCTCACTAAGACATGTGAGTCTCCATTCTCACTACACGTAAACCTATATTCTAAATTTCCTTTCTTCACTTCATTGGAAGACAAGTAAGAAAGTATCAGTTGCAGAACTTGACTGATACATATTTCAGTTCCTCTGGATTGGAAGAGAAGATGAAGGATGAACTCTAGATATCTAGCATTTTCAGCACACTTTTAGGTTAACTTGGGAATCTGAAAAAACTAAAATTTCATAACAAGGAAAACAATGGATTTGCAAAACATGATGGTATAATAAAATCTTTTTGACAAACTCTAACTGAATTTTACGTCTTAAAATGTGAGTAGTTGTTTACCTTGAGAATCCAGTTAATAGCAACAGCACCTGAGGCCGCGGTATTTCTAGAAACTCCAACAGAACTCAGCAATGATTGTGTCGTAAAAACACCCATTGCTCCACCAAAGAAATGCTACAGAGATCATGGTAACAAACCAACAATTAGGATATTACAACAGAACCTTGAATCACTAGATGCTAAAGTAGCAAATTAGACACATGATCATAATAATCGAAAGCTTATAATTCTAGAGAATTAGACTTTTGTTCTCGACAAAACGAATCCTCGTAAACTACAGACGATCTTATGAATACCTTTAAAGCTCTCCATGTCATATATGGTACATAAGACGGGGTAACACTGTCAGGAAATCCTTCAGGCACCACATAAGATCTTACAAACGACATCATTTCCTGTATCAAAAATTCAGTTTTGTAATCCATAAACATATTATCTTTTTCCTACTTAAACAAGAAACCCACAACATATTATTCTCTTTATGAGACATAACAAAGATACTATAATTCTTCCACCCCAGTTACAGTTTTTACTGATACAGTTAACTTAAGTAATTCTTCCCTTACGGATATATGTTTTCCCAGTATCGAGCATTACATATTTAATCTGCATAAAAAATCAGAAAAGTGGGAAGGAGATAAACAGGACAGTTTCCGGTCAAGGTAAGTAACTTCCCATCATAACCACACAACAAACGGACATCATTAAGAGTTTTAGCATTAGAGAATAAAACGAATCTGTAATGCAAGAATGTCTGACTTCATCTGAAATGTTTAAAGAGAAGGGTCAACAAAGACTAAAGAGAGTAATATGTCGGGGTAGCTAAGATTCTGTATAATGAAAACACTTACTATTTCCAACATGCATAACCAAAAACAAGAGCAAAACAATATTCCTAATTTTGTGAAGGATCTCTCTCCCACAAAATAAAGAAAACACCAACAATCTGCAAGGGCACTACGAATTCTCTTCCATAACATGCAACAGATCCCTTGGGGCGGCCTTTCTTCAGAATAACATTGACCATTTAGAATTAATAACCATACCCTGAACCCTTTTATTTCTACCATTTTGTAACAAATTCCAATCACCAATTCATCTAACGCCTAACTCAAAAAAGTTTCCAGTTCTCAATTCCTAACATGCTCTGAAATTGCAACAGGGTAGTATATAGATACTACCAATTGGCAGTTTAAATGAACAGACTAATTCTATAAATCAATGTTATAATTGGGGGCCACAGCAGAACAACATAATCTATGACCTCTGACCTAAAGTTTTTCAAATTTCAAACAATCAACACCATTTGAGTGCAATTCAAATTACAAGATTAAAAAAAAAAAATTGAAGAAGTAAGAATTACTCACAACAAAAGGATCTTGAGGGGTAGTTTCCAAACTAAAAGAACGCAATGAAGCTTTCTTAAACCTTCCAGAAGACCCATCAGTTTCTGCAACATATTTCCATCGCCTACCATTTATTTGCTCACGACAAATAACTCTTAAACTTGAATTAACAAATTCATCTTCAACAACAACATAATTACTACTAGTCTCTTTCTCTGAAACAACCAATTTCTGAGGTGAAGGTGAAGAAGCAAGATTAGCACTTATACGAAGTGTTTCGCGAACAAGTAATCTAGTTTCTTGTGAATTCGTTAGGGTTTGTGTAGCAGTAGTAGTCGCAGAAGATCGAGGGATTGGTGCCATTCGATGATTTTAACTGATTCAGAAAAAAATCAAAATGTTTCTTCTATAGATACTCTGGATCAAGAAATATGAATAACATATGTAGAGATAAAAGTAGAAGCATTTGGCATTGGATTCATCGATAACGAATACGTAGCATTTTCTAGGGTTTACCAGGTGGCTGCTGAGAGTAATGGTGGACGGAGATTTATATGTTTAGAAAGAGAAAAAAGTCTAGATGACTGGATGGGAATGAATTTATAAAGTAAGATGAAAACTGAAACTACTAAAATTTAGAAAGAAAGAGAAAAACTAGGAAATATTTCAGCTGATAGACAAAAGATCTCCGCCAACTTGGCTGTGGGTCCCAGTCGTGTAAGATGTACGTGAGACGTATTTTAAGGCTGTAACTACGGTGGTGGCCAAACACAGTGGAAGGCTTAGGTTCTGTGAGTGAAGAAGATAACTGTCCACATGCGTAGTTGGGGAGTTGATAAACTGTTTTCCTGGTTGCTCATTCGCTCTAACCCTAAAGCTGACGAGGATTAGGATCTTGGTTTTATCTATCCCACTAGCAAAACCTCACTTGCAATGCATCTGCCATTTGAACCGAAGATTGTGCATTGATGCCTGCTGTTCAGTTCAAAAACTTGTAAAACATAACTGCAGGTACATGCGATGCGTATAAACAGTTCTAAGAAAACACAATTCAATTGCATTCACTTGTTTCAGACTGATAAACATTGAATCAAACTTTTCATTCAATAACCTCTCAATTTAAGTTAGTTATTTACATAAATAATTATACGGCTTCAATAGAGATTGGATTGTTGACTGCCATCCATTGTGGTATCAATCAACTTTTGAAGTCGAGCAAGGATTGTTGATTGCCATCTGTTGTGGTATTAATCCACTGCCGAAGTCGATCTTGCTCGATGATTCTAAGGCACTGGAGAAGATTCTCCATTGCTTAAATTTCTGAAAGAATTAATGACAAAAAAATGTAAGGAAACAATCAGAGAATAGACAAATCATTCTCTCCCTCGACCAATCAAGTCTTATGATGAAGTACTACTAAAACACGATCATGCATCAAGTTCGCAATCTGCGCCAACAACATCGGTTCAATAGAAAAAGATACATTCAAGTGATGGATAGTATCTAATATGCAAGACAACAAATTGACAAAAAAAAAATCATATAATGGTTAATGAGAGTGAAGAAAAGAAATGTCTGCATACACTTCAGGGGTCAAGATCTTCTTTGGTTTCCATCAGCATCCTTCAATTGAGGTTTCCATTTTGTAGTTCATCCAATATATTTTGTGTAAGACATAAATGATCATCTCTAAAAGTTTTTGTAACCCCTATCTTTTCTTTTCACTTTTGATTTGTTTGACCTGCATCTGTAATAGGTATCTACAAAAAATATATTTCTTAAAATTCAAAAATGGTAGTTACCTTCATACTATTTTCTCATCCAACTTAACATTTGGGCATGGTGGGACTTGCAAAATAATTCTGCAACCTGCAAAATGACAATGAACTATCAATTAAAGTAAAAGTGGGTTATTCTTTCTTTTTCTTTTTTATTTTGCTAAGGAGCAAGTGGGTTATTCATTCAACTGCGGAAAAAAAAAGGTTACATGTTTCTTTGCACGTTCACAAACATCATTTTTCAGTCAAGATTACCTCCTTCAATTGTGATATTTAACTGCTATCATCCACGGTTGTGAGACCCGACATGAGTTCTTTGAAATGGGCATTCAGTTTATTTGTGTCCACCTTCTCATAAAGATCTTTGCTACTATTTTTCCCTGCAAACAAAAATGTGGAGTGCAATCGTGTCAATCCAAAATTATGAACCATTTCAATGGAAATAGGAAATCTTACACCAACTACTAAAAGACTCATCATTTGTATAACCCACACATTACCACTAAATTTAAATATCACAACCCTCATTATTTGTATCAGGTTGAGAATTTAAATTTTTTCTCTTATGAATTTTGTCGAACAACTGAAAGGTATAGCAATGCAAAATCAATGAAGCAGCCAAGCAAGGTCAATTTTGTGCAAACATGTTCTACGAACTTGAAAAACGTTGTAGGTGATGATGAAACCCAAATTTCAGCTATTACTAATGAAATTGAGCAATTGTTCTCCAAGCTCGAATCAGCTTCAGAATCACAATGCTATTCTTCGTGAAAGCGATACTAATTTGGGTTACAAAATTTGTTCTTTGGTGACAAAATTTGAGTTTAGAACAACTATGGTTCGATATGATCATTTGGTTTCGATAAATTGGGAAAGAATTTTAGAAACAACAGCTCGATCTGCTGTAACCGGGGTTTAAGTTCTTCGTATTTTGTTCGATGGGTTTTTGGAGAGAGAAACAGCAAATTCCCCTTGATCTTTTATCATCTACGACAAAGTGGCGAGAGAAAAAAACAAAGGAGAAAAAAAAACGAAGGGTATTTAAGGTATTCTACTATAAACTGATGGAAAATGACCTTTATATTATTATAGTATGATTATGTGAGTATGTGGCAGGTGAACTGTGGGTAGGTCCTAAATGGTCCAAGCCGCAATTTTTATTTGATTCAAATTCAAATTCCGACATTGTCATGCTGGAGTTGTCGATTACACAAGCAGTGAGCTTTTTCTTTTGTCGAATAAAAAAAAAAAAAATTATTATCCCTTCTTTGCGAGTGTTTTAGGATGAAAATAAATATATTATAAAAGAGTAGTTTAAATGATCAAAATCGAACAGGACGAGCCTAAACCAAGAAATGACTGTTTATGTTCTATTTCGATCATAAAGGTGGAGATGACGGGTTGATCTTATGGGAGGGAAGCAAAGAAGATTAAGAAATCACTATGTGATGAAAATGGTAGTGTGTAGTTTTAAGAATGGATTATCTCTGTGATAGATCTATGTTTTATCTTGTTTCGAATAGATGAGGCCATTTATTTATAGCTTTGTAGGAAACATACTAGTTTCTCATAAGTTGTGGAAGTTATGAAAAGATGGAGAAGTGACGGTCGTGGAGATTGTAGTTGGGTCATGTCCGATAAGTAAGGAGGACTGTATGACCAATATCCCTCGTCCTCTCAACTGCTCTGTAACCGTCACACTACATGTAACCTTCTTTCTCATGGATGTGTTGCCACAACGCACGATGTCGTAGACCGCTAGACCAATACCCCAATGAGAATCCCTCCATGTGTTGTATTTGATATCTCGTAGAAAATAGTGGAGTCATGGACTGTCATTATTTTAGTTAAGTCAGGTCAATAACTTGTTAAATTAGTGAGGCAAGTTCTTCAGTTGTTTTAGTAGACTGATCAGTGTCGAGTCTTGTAAGTTTAATGGTCATGTAATAGCTTAAGAGTAACATGGCATAAATTTAGGAGTGTTCGAAGCAAAGATTCGCGAAAGTTCCCAAGGACCAATCGTGGCGCACTCAAGAACCGGACGAAGGGCTTGAAGAAGACCCATATAGGGCTGGAGTTGGCACTAGGCCAGCGTCTTGGAGTGACGCGTAGGAGCTGGTCCCATCCTTGGGGACGCTTCGCTAGGAGCTGGCCCAGAGAAGGGTTGGGGATGGCACTAGGCCAACGCTAAAGTTGGTGATGCGTCTCTGAGGGATGGTATAGAAAAGTGACGCGCCCTCAGGAATCAATACTAGGGATGTGGTGCGCACAGGAGGGACGATGCGTAAGCAGTGACACGCCCTCGAATAAAATGTATTCTTGAGGACAGGATATCAAATTGTGATGTGTTCTTTGCGAACAGGGCATTAAGCTAGAATGTGTCTTCGAAGATCAGGCATCAACTATTATTAGAGTAAATCGATGTTGTCTAAATATTAATACGCATTCGATACAAGTTCAAGGAATTCATCCATGGAAGTTATGTGATTTGAGACTGGTTCGATAGGACATAAATATTGTATATGTTAGAGAGACTACGGGATCAATATAGAAAAACTGTAGTTATTTATAGAGACTGTATTCTTAATTCTCTTGCGGAATATAAGTAGAAATACAGTATTTTATATTTTGAGGAACGGTTCTAGGGAAACGACACTTTCTCATATTCTTAATATAAAACCACAAAATATGCGTGGATATTTTTATGTTTCTGTTGCTGGACAGAAGGTAATTTTATGATTCTATCCCTTGTCAAAAATCCACCATCTACAACTAGACCTTAGATTGGAATCCTAGAGACTTCTTTCTGAGTTCGACTTTGTGTGTAACATATAGTTTTGAGGAATTTGGCTTAGTTTTGAAACAAATTTCATGTTTTATTCGCTCTCTTAGAATTTGGCTTATTGTTTTGTACTAGTTTCTGTTTAGGAATTCCATGGACTTGTTCTAGTATTTATTATGACTGTAATTGTGGTTTTAGGTCTGTGTCTTAAGTTTTGATTCAATGATTGGTCTTTTTAATAGTTCGTTAACTGAGACTTGTGAAGATTTGTTTTAGACCTAATTTAAATACTAAAATAGAAAACTCATTAAAGTTGATTCAAGAATATAGAGAAAACTGATATTAAGGA
Organism: Papaver californicum; assembly: GCA_023531435.1. Lineage (NCBI taxonomy): Eukaryota > Viridiplantae > Streptophyta > Magnoliopsida > Ranunculales > Papaveraceae > Papaver > Papaver californicum. Next base: position 11,343,597 of record JAJJMC010003991.1, read on the forward strand.
TTCTACCATTAACCAATTTTTAAGTGATTTAATTAATAACAATAATCATGCAACTCATACATTCAATTTGATTCTAAAATATTACCAATAAGTAGATTTGCAAAATAATAGTTGTGAATCGAAAGCATGGAACATCAAGAACCCTAGACTAAGCATGAACCATCAAAATAAATCACAACTAATTAATAAAAACTATTCTTTTAATTTTAATTCAATGCAAAAATAATAAAAAGAATTACAAAATTAATTAAATACGAAGTTACCACTTTATTATTGGAGAAAATGGCTTCCTCTGTTGCCTCAGTAATGATGTTTAGCTCCTCATATCAAACATTCTCTCAAAATAGTTGTTCATAGCTCAAAGTGTTTACAAGAAGAGAAAAAATAAAATAACACATTAAACATATACGGACATAAGTGTTGCATTCAGTGTTTTCTGTGTTGCTAAAGAGGAAGAATTAACACGGTGAATAAAAGATTGATTCTGGTCGCAGTGGAGAAGAAAGAATAAGTAACGGTTATTAACGATAGTTCTTCTTCTTCTTCTTCTTCTTTACGAGTAGCTTCTTATTTTTTCTGATTTTTTTCTCTCGATTCTGGATATATTTTTCTTCCTTCTCTTTGTTATTTATAGGCTCAACAAAACCTAATAACTCATCCTTAATCGATAAGGACTCCAACAACTTCCCAAAACAGATTAAAATTCTTATTTATCTTCTATTCCAATTATTCCCTTTTCCAGTCAACAAATGGAATTTTTGGTTTGTTTTCCGGTGTGAAATACTTATAATTGACGTGTGTTGATCCTTTTTTGATTGCTTCTTCAACTCGAAATATTAAAAACACGTTTTAATCCCATGAAACTCGGTCCATATCTTCTCAGCAAATTCTCGCTCACGTAAAGAAAAGTTTCCCGCTAATTCCATATTTGAACTCAAAAGAGTGTGTGTCTTTATCAAGTCGTTGGGTGCCTTTAGTAATTTGTTGGGTGCCTTTATCATTTTTTGAGCCAATTTTTCCATAAAAGTCTATTTCCAAAAAAAAAAACTACAAACACTTAAAATACCATAGTAAGTAAAAAATTGAACACTAACAATATAGCGAATTGAGAATAATTCAGACACAAAAATGTATTTATCAAATACCCCCAAACTTATTATTTGCTAGTCATCGAGAAAATTTAATCTAGAAACTAGAAATCTAACTCACTTTTGTAGGAATCACGACTACACTTGGCACGTGCAACTAGATTTAAACTCCTAGGTGATCCTAGAAGACGAGTGTTGTCTCGTAAGGGTTTACATGAGGTATAACCACCATACCTTTTACTCCAAACCCTAGCTACTTGTGAATGATTGAGGGTAGACATTAAACATGCTATTTAGTTGGCCTACTAAATTCTTTGGCTATGGGAGTCATTAACCTATATAGATCCAATTGTTGTACATGAGTTTGCACTCAACGTACTAAAATTGATACAAGAATTCAAAACTCTACTCAGATAGTCGTACAACCCACGATACTCAGAATCTATCAAATTTCAATCACATGAAAAGATTTAGAAGATGGATATGGAGATAATGAAGTTTGAGCATGTTGACTAAGGTGAACGGTGTTTCCCAGAATATCTGTATGAATATCAATGTCAGGATGAATCATAATGGATTGAAATACACTCCCACTGGTCTTAATCCTAACACTAATATCGACTCGGGTGGTATATATAAGGGCCCCAGCGGTCGATTTATTGGACATAATATTTTTTTTGTTTTTTTGTTCTTTTTTTGGTCTAAATAAAATACAATATTGGGCTTGATATCAATCACTCTACTTCATCCCAGCAGCGACAACAAGGCGATACTAGTGCCCCACCAAATCACTTAGAGAAAAACATAAAGTTGCAAAAATAAAAACAGAAGGTGATATGGTCGAGATTGACTCCGGGATATGGTGACAACTATCATGTTATTTCTAACACCTGAGTCATGCGTCATTTTATGAATAGACCATTTAGCTGGGCACACCAATTCCTATAGACAATAGCTATGTTTCCATCTACCTGATAACTGCATATTTTACATGTTTTGAGTATCAATTCCATACTAGTACTTGCTAGATTTATTGAATTATTATATATTACGTTTGTTTTGTAGTTTATATCTTTTATTAGGTGAATCATCTGAAAAGGAGTTACAAAGTATTAGAATGTGCAATAAAAGAAGTGTTACAAGTGACGAAGAGCCAAAGACCTGGTAGTACTCAGTCAAATCTTGGATTTGTTGTCAACACCTTGTAGAAAACGCAGAATCGAAGCAAACGGCGAAAAAATGAAGTCATTCTGACTTCGTATGAGGAAGTTATGGGCAAAACAAGGATTTTGACTTGTCAGTTCCCTGGAACTGACCTTTCAATAAGGTTTAATGAAGAGTTATAAAGGCGCTAATATTCTTACTAAGGGCAGCCACTGTATATTAAATAAAAAATGGTTAAACAAGCCACATCTTTTTTTCCATAGCAATTAATTAGACCAGACGAACCAAGTCACGCCGGCAACCTAGGTCTGGTGGGTGTCGATAGGTAGTTAGAGAATCAGTAAGATATGGGTTCGTGTAAGAGGAATAAGGTTTATGCTGTTGTTGTTGGAACTGAATTAGAAGAGAAGACGGAGAAGTGGTGGTTAGGATTGAAAGAGAAAGAGAAGAACTAGGTTGGATTGAGTACAGAATAGAAAATGGGTTCAGTCGAGAATATGGGTTTCGAAATAGGAGGTGTTTGATTGTTCACTGCTTCTGTCTGATTCATAGATTACAGCGAGAGGGAACTGTGCTGATTGCCAATTGAAGCTGTTGCTCGGGATGAAATTGAGCTGCGGTTATTGAAGAACAAGGGAAGAACTAGAGAAGACTGATCGTAGGTTAATGATGATCGAGTGTGTTGATTTAATTAATGGGTTATTGCTTGATTGTGATAATCACTTGCAGGGAAAGAGAGTTTGGTGTTGAAATCACCAACAAAACTATTCCTAAGTCACCAACAGAAATACTCTTAACGCGTTTGAGAAAAGACCTGAAAGAACAGTTCTTCCACAATGTTTTAGGACTCGTCTGAGCTATTTGCCAAGTTCACTACAGATTAATGGCAGTGGGTTATGATGGCGCCCGAGATTAGTTTGAGATGAGCAGAGAAAAGTTTGAGATAAAAATGGGTTTGGCTGTGTTCGAGTGAGAAGATAGCAGAGAATAATGGTGAACTGGTGGTTGTTGACGAGAAGCAGAGAAGGTTGGTTATAGCAGTGATGGTTGGTTTGCTATCGGAGCTGAGGTGACTGAAAGATGTTGGTTGTTGATGTTTGGTGGTTGTGTGATGGTTAATTGCAGTTGACGGAGATATTCTCGGCCAGATGAGATGGGAAGAGGTAATATGGAAAGACTTGGTCGAGTTTGAGGCAAAATCCAAAAGAAAAATAATTTCTCGATGGGCTGAGGCAAAATAAGCCATCGAGAAGCTGGGCATAATGAGAACTTGGGCTGGACCCATGCACATCCGAGAAGCCTATTTGGCTGGGTGAGAATTAATTCTCGCGACTAAGCTTCGTGACTTAATTTTGGCAAATTTGGAGTTATGGGAAACCGATTTCTACCGGAATTCGAATATGAGCACTTTAACAACTTGGACATCTATATAAGAGACAATTCTAATACTTTTTGATTAACTTCTACACATACATATATAGACCTAGGTTTTACACAGAGAAGTGAGATTTATTCTATATTCTAGGGTTTACCCCTTTAGGGGGAAACCATGCTATTTTTTCTTCTTTCTTGTATCATGAGTAGCTAGTTTTTGTTGATTGCAGATGAATTCAATGTTCTAAACATGAAGCTTTATTAGTTATACAAAGTTATTTGGAGTTTTTATAATTGTCGTTTGTTTTCACTATATCTAGGTTTTATGATTGATTTCTATATTGTGTGGGTGCGCAACCAAGTTATTATATTGATCATTCTAATGCTAGTAGAGAGTTGAGCGATCCGTAATTGTTGATCATCTCCTTACCCCCAAACTTATTATTTGCTAGTCCTCGAGCAAACCTAATCTAGAAAAAAAAATCCTAACTCACTTTCGCAGGCATCGCGATTGCACTTAGCGTGTGCAATAAGCCTTTAAACCCCTAGGTGTCCCTAGTGGACGAGTTTTGTCTCGTGAGGGTTTACAAAGAAGTATACCCAAAAAATCTTTACTCCAAACTCTAGCTACTTGTGAATGATTGAGGGTAGACTCTAAACATGCTATTTAGTTGGTTACCAAATTCTTCGCCTATAAGAATCATTACCCTATATGAGTCCAATTGTTGTACACGAGTTTGCACTCAACATACTAAAATTCATATAAGAATTCAAAACTTTACTTAGATAGTCGTTCAACCATGATACTCAGAATATATCAAAGTACAATCACATGAAAAGATTTAGAAGATGGATGTAAACAAAATGAAGTTTGCGCGTGTTAACTAAGGTGAACAGTGTTTCCCATATATGTCTAAAGGTCAGTGCCAGAATGAATCCTAATAGATTGAGATACGCTCCCACTGGTCTTACTCCTTATACTAATATCGACTCAGCTGGTATATATAAGGGTCCCAAAGATCGATTTACTGAAAATAAAATAATTATTTAATATTTTATTAAATGTACTAACGACATGATTGGATCAAATGAATCCAAGCACATGCTCCTTATCAGCACCTTATATGATAGTTCTCATGGATCCTGCGTTCCATGCTTGCTTAGGCGACAGAGACAGGAAGAACACACACATATTGTTATCAAAGTGTCAGTACTCGAAAAAAAATTTGGTCCGAATAATAGTCCAAATAATCTCAAACACTCTACTCCATCTTGGCGACAATAATAATTCGATATTTGAGCCCCACCAAATCACTTAGAGAAACCTAAAAAATTGCAAAAATTAAAACAGAAAGTGATATGGTCGAGATAGACTCCGAGATATGGTGACGACTATCATGTTATTTCTATCACCTGAGCTAGACATCCTTTTATGAATAGACCATTTAGCTGGGCACACCAATTCCTATAGAAAAAGAGCTAAGTTTCCATCTACCTAAAATCGTTTGTGTTATCCTGAATTGTTCACAAGTTTCTAGACTTTGGAGTTTCATATTTCAACTTAAAAGTTTCTCCCTTACCCTCAAACTTAATTCTAACATTGTCCCCAATGTTCTAAAGATGAATGATTAAAAGCATGAACAAGGAAAAAATGTTACCAATCGAGGAAATGAGTTAAGGAAAGATATTACCGAGTCACATGAGCATGGGTTACCTCCCAAGAAGTGCTAAGTTTAAAGTCTTCAGCCAGATTAAAAAAGAATAAGTCACCTCATAGAATCATAAAGCAATAGTCGGAACAACAGTGGGTCATCTTAATAAAATGATGATATCCAAAATAGAAGGAAACTGCAGCAGACCCAAAAAGTAAACAAACATAGTACAACCTTATCCCTATCTAGTGTCTTGTTTAAGACAACTACATCTAGTTGAGGTTGAGGTTCGGGCTCTTTGAAAGGGTCTAGATAAACCTTTTTATGCTGAATTTCCTCATAGGAAGGATCCGGAGGATCAGGTTGTAGAGTCTGGAAAAACTCAAATAATAATTTTAAGGCACTTAATAATAACCTGAATAATTGTGGATCCTCAAAGTCAATCAGATTTGACCCACATAGTTGACTACTATGAAAATGGTGGTCATTCTAAAGCAAATGTGTCGATTCTAATTTCCTAAAGTAATTAGGCTTAGTCTCAAAACTTAATAACTGATACATTTGATATTCATACGTTCCCATATATGGAAGAAAATATTTTGCTGGGAAAACAAAGTCAATCTTGGTATTATTTCCTAGGTAAACCACATCGACCATAGGATGGGTTTCTAACAACTGAACTTCTTTTTGGACATTAACAGGCTCAGAGAATATAGTTTGAAGATGATCTTGAAAAATGGTAGAGGTGCAAATGTCAAGCCCCAAGTGAGGGACTTTAAGCAGGGATACTTGACAATCACAAGAATTATCGGTACCCCCAAACTTAGGGTGGACATTACTCTCAGATGGACTAAAAACTTTTGGTTGGATTCTAGGGTCCTTAAGGTCAGAACAACACTCAGATTCCTCTATAGAAGGAAATAAGGTAGACTTATTAACTGGTAGAAGTTCAAACTTAGCTTTCCATATATTATAAGTGTCCATCAAAGGTGCAGAATCTAACAAAGTATTCACCTCATTAATAACACTATCATCGTCAACATCAAACCCAAAATGGGCTAGGCATTTCTCTAATGGATCTTCTAACAAAGTGTTTGGCAAAGATTTCTGAACTGAAGTACTAGTTATGTTCACTTCTTCTAAATCATAGATCTAGCAAGATGTTGTCTACTCATACTAAATAGATTCAGTTCAATAGTCATGTTTCCAAAAGAAAAATTAATTATTCTATTTCCATAATTGATGACGACATTATATGTAGCTAAAAAGGGACGACCTAAGATCACTGGTATTTGAGCCTCTGGGACCTGAAAAGGTTTGGTGTCTAGGACAACAAAATCCACTTGGGAAACTACTCTATCAACCTGAATCAATTTATCCTTTATCACATTAAAATTCTCTATGAGTCTATCATCTTCGTCGGAGACTATTGTCTTCAAATTGTTAGACTCTAAATCATTAGTATCAGGAAAAACTCGTTCCTTTAAACCATTATCAGCTTCAAAAAAAAAAAATTCTACACCGTCTAAAACAATGATAGCTCTAGTCAAATCCTCTTCCTTTTGAATAGGTGAATAATCATTAAAATTATTTGGATTTGAACCAGAAATAACACTATCATCATGAAGCACAATTGGAGTGACAATTCCTTGATTATTGTGCATGTATATTTCAAGTTCTTCACCAATATTATCCTTATCATCATAATAATATGAAGATGTTTGAACCTCGTTTAAATAAGTAGTGTTACTAATTCTATCCTCGTTTATTCTTGACTAGGTGAACAATTATCAAGGGTAGCACTATATTGGAAATTAAGATCATTTTGAGCAATATTATTCTTTGCAAAACTTTCATTCACACTTAATGCAAATCTATTTGTATTCTCAGTCAACTTCTTGAGGGATTCGTCTAGAGAAAGAGTTGGGATACTATTTGTTCCCCCAACTTAATCCGAACCTTTTTGTATTCTCAGTCAACTCCTTGAAGGATTCTTCTAGAAAAACAAATGGATCATAAGGAGTACTAGATTGCAATTGCTCGTGTGATTCTTCTAGAGAAAGAGTTGGACTAATATTTGTTCTTCTCACACTTAAATCAAGCCTATGTGTCATCTGAGCTAACTTCTTGAGTGATTCTTCTAGAGGAATAATAGGTTCACGATGAGTACTAGATCGCAACTGCTTCAATGATTCTTCTAGAGGCATAATAGGTTCATTATAAGTACTAGATCACACATGCTTTAGGGCATCCCTCCAAGACAAATAAATCAAATTTTGCTCATTTTCATGTTCATATGACGGGTGTGTATATGAATAGTAATTGGGATCACCCTGGTATGAGCAATAACCTCCAAAAGGTTAGTGGTGGTCCCGACTACTATTCACACCATGTTGATAGTACGGATAATGTCTATTTTGAAATTCAGTCGGATATTCATTATATTGGTCCTTATAATACCAGTTCGACATTTTCTGACAAAAAATACTTCCTAATATATTTACAAACAATCTAAGAAAATAAATTCCAACAAGAAAAGGGTTCTAAACATACACAAACAAGACCGACTCAACCAAATCAAACCTGCTGAATCTAGCAAACAAAAAACATGATGGCTCCACTTACATTGTTTCTATACCAGCTTCTCTTCTTCCAAAAGGCAACTAGTTACATTTTCAGCAAATCTCTTAGAACGATCTGAATTAAATTAAGTCGAATAGAAACAGGATAAGCTCTAAGGAGCTTTGATAACCCTGCCTATTTGGCAACGTTTCCTTGGGTTACAAGACGGCTTGAATCTACTTAAAATAATCTTCCTGAACTTTGAGTTAGGCTAACATAGTAACAAATACAGTCCTTTTGAATGACTTTCCAATAAGCTCGTTACCCTATAGGTCTATTTCTAGTCAAATTTTAGGCTTATGTTCGCGTTTGGTAATGTGTTCTTAAAGCGAGCAAGAAGGAAACGGTGATGAAATCCGAGTCCTTATCTTATATGGCCGGTTCTTGCCCTTTACTAGAAAATTAAATCCGTATTCAGGTCCTCAGTATATATGCATTACAACAGGGGATTCATGAGTGGTTAGAGTCTTACCTCCCGTTTCAGACGGGAGATGAACCGCTGAAGTCGACTCAGACCACCGACTCCTATGTCAGTGTACGAACCCGAGGGGCAGAGACAATATCGTAATTGTCGTCCTTCCCTGTGCAGTTTATATTTAATTACCCTTCCGTAGGGTTTAAAAATAATAAAGTCCAAAAGTAAGAAAAAACAGAAAAATGCCTAAAACAATTACAAAAATAATAAGAATTTCCTTATACAATTTTCTAAAAAGAAAAATAAAAACCCTAAAAAAAAATTTAAAAAAAATAACTAGAAATAATAATAAAAAAAAAATTGTCTTCTTTTTCCGTTCTTTTCGATTTATCTTTGACTCCAAGTCTTTAATCAATCAATATAATCTTTGGCTCCAATTTCTTTTTGATCCAAAACCTGTAATACAAAGAAAAATACCAAAAAACGTAAAATAGAACAAATAAAAATAAAAATATAACTAAACTAACTAACCTAAAAAAAAAACTAAAAATAAGTCCCCGGCAGCGACGCAAAAATTGATGTGGATTGTAGATGTGGTAAGAAAGGGTTTCAAACTCTCGAACATGTGAAGATTGATTTTAGATTTATAAACTAATTTTAAACTAGAAAATAAATAAAAGATAATGGTAAAATTACAAGGGACCGGGACTCAGAATTCCACCGATTTTCACATTTATGTGGTACAAATATTGATTCTTAACCATTTAAGCTCTTTTATAGACTTTTTTTTTTGCCAAAAGTAGATTTTTGAAACATGGATTGTAAATCTTAAGCATGGACCATCAAAACATTTAAGCTAAGCATGACCCATCAAATTAAATGTTAACCAATTAACAAAAACCATGAAACAATTAAAATAAGTGCAAAAGGTCATAAAGAATCGAACATAGTTACCAAACAAGTGTGGAAAATAACTTCCTCCATTGTCCCAGTGATGGGGTTTAGCTCATCACGTCCAAAACGCTCTCAAAAGATAGGTACATAGCTCAAAAGTGCTTGAGAATAAGAAAATTACAAAAAGAACTGACCAACTGAGTCGAAAAGAATTAAAATGATTTATTGAATCTACGACACTCTAGACGCAGTTGGAAAAAGACTGTCTTCCTTTGTATTAAAACCGAAAACTGTTGCTTATACTGTAGCAAAAACTGTTGTTATAACTTATGAATTTGAAAGAATAGACAACACAACAGTTTTCTACTTTTAGTCACGGTTTTTTCATCTTCTTCACGTGATGAACTTGCAGCAGCAGCAGCAGATTTTTCTGGAATTTTCTTCAAATCTGGCCTCTGCCATGCGCCGCCCCCCCCCCCCAATCACTATATCTCTTCTCTATTTATAATACAACTCCCAATATCGACAAAAACTCCTCCCAGTCTCTTGAATATATTCATATTTAATCACGACAGATTTTCTTTTCCAATCGCATCTGTGTGATTTGATGCTGTCAAATCTTACAGAAAACGTAAGACCTTGCAAAGGGAGTTTGAGGAGCAATCGTGTGTGAAGACAACGCCAGTAAGTGAACTGAGCGTACTGAGTTTAACTTCTGGGATCAAACCTAAATTCACAAACCTTAAATCATTCAATTGAGTTACATCTTGTAAGCGAGCCTCAACGTGGCTCAGTTGAATAGAATCCGGTGACTAAGTGCATCTATTATCTGGTGATATAAGGATTTTTGGGGATATCAAAGTGTACCTATTATCCTATGGTTGGTGATGAACGATTCTGACAAAAGATAAATAAATATACTAATTCAATCAACGTTTGGTAATGGCGAAGGACTTCCTAATCATCTTTTCTATTTATTATTCTTTTTAGTTAGTTAATTAAACCAAACCCCTTTTTTCAATATTTATTCTAGTTTTGCTAATCTGAATAACCTAACAATTACATAGCTCTCTGTGGGAATGATCCTTACTACCACTATATTACTATTTAATTAGTGGGAAATATATTGATTAATTTGTTGCACTTACGATAGGCATCACTACCTAGAATGGTTAGTGCCATCCTGAATAGTTCACAAGTTTCTAGACTTTGGAGTTTTATTATTGCAACTAAAAGTTTCTCCCTTAAAACCAAACTTAAATATAACATTGTCCTTAATGTTTCAAATTAAAGAGCAGTACCAAAAAGATAGGTAAATCGAGGAATAAAGAGGTAAGTCAAAAAGATAGTACATGGGTGAAGCGTAACAATCCAATGGAGAATAAGAGAGAAAATAAAAAACTAAAAACGAATAACAAAAACCTACTAATGTATATTAAACACCCTTGATGGTCAATCAAGGTAAACAGGGTCCTCCAGAGGGACCTCCACAACATCACCTGCAGGAAAAGGCTCTAAAAATGGTTTCAATCTCTGATTGTTAACTTTGATAGGACTTCTACCATCTTGAGTCTCAATCTCAATAACACCATGAGGAAAAAGAGTACGGACTACAAAAGGACCGGTCCACTGAGAGCGTAATTTCACGGGGAATAGATGCAAACGAGTATCATGCAAAATAACTTTTTGACCTGGAGAAAATAAATTTCTTAAAATATTTCTACCATGCACAAGTTTCCTTTTGTTCTTATACTCCCTAACACTATTATAAGCATCTTTTCAAATCTCTTCCAACTCATTTAGCTGGAGCTTCCTGTGAGCTCCCGCCTTGTCAAGTGAAAAATTAAATTACTTTACAACCCAATATGCTCTGTATTCAAACTCGACGGGTAGGTGACATACCTTTCCAAAAACTAGACGATAAGGTGACATCCAATGGGGGTCTTAGACGCAGTACGATAATCCCATAAGGCAACACTAAGCTTCAATAACTAGTTTTTCATATTATGATTAACTGTTTTCTCTAAAATATGTTTAATCTCCCTGTTGGAAACCTCTACTTGACCACTAGTCTTTGGGTGTTATGGGGTAGATACTTTGTGAGTAATACCATGTTTCTTCATTAAGAGCCTACACGGTCTATTACGAAAGTATGACCCTCCATCACTAATTATAGTTCGCGGTGTACAAAAACGTGCAAATATGTTATCATTCAAAAATTGGACCATAACCTTGTGGTCGTTTTTTTTACACAAAACCTCCTCAACCCACTTAGACACATAGTCTACAACGACAAGGATGTAAAAATAACCAAAAGAATTAGGAAAATAACCCATAAAATCAATGCCCCAAACATCAAAGATCTTAATAACTAAAATAGGGTCCAAAGGCATCATATTTCTACAGGAAATGGTTCATAACTTCTGGAAACGCTCACAAGCAACACAGTAAACGTGGGTGTCTTTAAACAACGAAAGCCGGTAGAATCCACATTGCAATATCTTAGTAGCAGTCTTCCTATCACTAAAATGACCACCACAAGCATGATCATGACAAAATAAAATAATAATTGTCTAGTCACTCTCAGGTATACATTTCCTAATAATATGATCTAGACAATACTTAAATAGATAAGGATCGTCCCAAAAGAAATGTTTTACCTCAGCTAGAAATCTAGAACAATCTTGTTTACCCCAATGTTGAGGCATTTGATCAGTAACAAGATAATTCACTATATTCGCTAACCAAGGTAATCGAGAAACGAAGAAAAGTTGTTTATCAGGAAAACTATCTCTCACATGAGGGAAATCATCATAGGATTTAGCAACGATCCTAGACAAGTGGTCTGCTACTACGTTTCGTGCACCCTTTTTTTCTCTAATTTCTAAGAAAAAAAAAATGTAACAAAAGGATCCATCTAATTAATCTAGGTTTAGTATCGTTCTTGGACAGAAGATACTTCAAAGCAGCATGATCAGTAAAGACTACAACCTTAGAACCTAAGAGATATGATCTAAACTTATCCAATGCAAAAACAATGGCTAACAATTCCTTCTCTGTGGTATTATAATTCAGTTGGGCATCATTTAGGTTTTTGCTGGCATAGTAAATCGCATGCAATAATTTATTTTCATGTTGTCCCAAAACAACACCAATAACATAATCTGAAGCATCACACATGATTTCAAATGGTATATTCCAGTTAGATGCCTAGACAATAGGGGCGGTAGTGAGAAAAGTCTTAAGCTTATCGAAAACCTCTAAACAAGCACCCTCAAAGACAAACTTAACATATTTTGCAAGCAAATTGCAAATAGGTCTAGAAATCAAGCTAAAATCCTTAATGAATCGACGATAAAAACCTGCATGCCTTAAGAATGACCTAATATCTCTTACGGTTTTGGGAACTTGTAAAGTCTTTATAAGGTCAATTTTAGCTTTGTCTACCTCTATACTCTTTGAAGATACGATATTCCCTAAAACAATTCCTGATCGAACCATGAAATGGCACTTCTCCCAATTAAGCACTAAATTCTTTTCCTTACACCTAGTCAACACTAATGTCAAGTGATGCAAGCACTCATCGAAAGATGACCCAAATACTGAAAAATCATCCATAAAAACCTTTAAAACCGTTCTACCATGTCAGAAAATATGCTCATCATATAATGCTGAAAAGTAACGGTTGCATTGCACAACCCGAAAGGCATGCGTTTATACGTAAAGTTACCAAAGTGATAGGTAAATATGGTTTTTTCTTGGTCTTCTAGGGCAAATAAAATCTGATTATAACCAAAGTAGCAATCTAAGAAGCAATAATGTCTATGTCCGGCTAATCTCTCTAGCATTTGGTCGATGAAAGGAAGGAGAAAGTGGTCCTTCCTTGTGACCTTATTCAATTTTCTATAGTCAATACAAAAACGCCACCCCGTGGTCACTCGGGTTGGGATTAACTCATTGTTATCATTATGGACTACAGTGATACATGATTTCTTGGGAATAACGTAAACGGGGATAACCCACTTACTGTCTGAAATGGGGTAGATAATACCCGCATCTAGCAACTTAACCACCTCAGTTTGAAATAATTCTTTTATGTTAGGGTTAAGTCGACGTTGCATCTCCCTAGAAGGTTTGGTGTTATCCTCTAAATGAATCTGATGAATACAAAAAGTAGGACTTATACCCTTAATATCTGATATGGTCCAACCTAGAGCTTTCTTATTATCATGAAGTACGGTCACTAGCCTACTTTTCTGAACATTATCTAAGTCAGAGGCTATAATCACATGCAAAGTCTCAGATGGGCCTAAAAACATATATTTCAGGGTATTTGGTAGTTTTTTAAGGTCCAACTTAGGAGGCACTTTTAAAGAAGGAGTTAAGGTAGAATTAGAAACTGGTAGTGGTTCGAACTTAGTTTTCCATCTATTAGTATTTAACACGGGGGTAGAATCTAACATAGCATTCACTTGATCGATGGTGCTTTCATCGTTAAAATCTAAGCCAAAATGGGATAAGCAACTCTCTAATGGATCTTCGGATAAGATGTTTGGTAATGACTCTTGAACTAAAGTTTCTATCATGTTTACCTCTTCAATGCACGTGTCATCTAGCTCAGGGGGTTGCTCAATAGTTATATTATGATACGGGATTAATTCATACATATTTACCGTCTAATTTATATTTGCTAGTACTTTTAATTGTACTAATTTTACCATTTTATTGATTTAACATGTGGTATGCATAAAACCCGAAGTTACGACTAAATACAACTAAACGGGCTAAATTGCTAATGGAGTTCAGTTGCTTATCTATCTGGACCGCAACTACGCGTCACTATGACCAGTTATGTTAAGTCGGAGAGATTGTAAGTGTCAGGTGTAGTGTCCGAACAAAAAGAAGAAGTAAACTTCTTCTTGGATTTTGAGAATAGTAGGTGGGGTCCAGTGGCTTTTCAAGACTTGGAAGAGTTTAGAGTTTTGCTTTACACAACATGTGAGAGAGAAAAGGTAGGACTTGGATGAGTTTTCTAAAGCAAGTGGGAGAAAAAGTATGACCGAGAGATAAAGAGGGAGCAGGAGGCGGTAGGTGGAGACTAGAGTTGGCTAGGTTGAGTTTTTGGAGGGTTGGTGTAACGTCTGGTGATCGTTTCAGAAAAATGGTAAAAATAGTTCGTTCGTTGAGACTTGTGAAGATTCGTTTTAGAACTAATTTTGATATAAACTAGAAAATAAGTAAAATATTTTAATAATATTGGGAAGAACTGGAACTCAGGATTCCACCAAAATCACTTCTGATTGATTTCTATAATGACTCTTTAACAATTATAGCTCTTTTATTGACTTTGTTTCTTTGCCAAAAGTAGATTTCTAAAACATTAACTGTAAATCATAAGCATAGCGTATCAAAAGCTCTTAAGTCCATGCATACACCATCAAACAAAATCACAACTAATTAGAAAAAAATCATAAATCAATTTAAAACCAATGCAAAAGTCATTAAGAATCAAAAATAGTTACCATTCATTCATGAAATATAGCTTCCTCCCTTGTCCCAATGATGGGGTTTAGCTTATCATGCTCAAAACACTCTTAAAAGATAATAACATGGTTCAAAATTACTTGAAAAGAAGAAAAGAATCAAAAATAATTAACATGACAAAATAGATACATTTATAAGTGTTGCAGATTGAGAATTGTCACGGTTCTGGAATAATCTATGTGTTGCTAAAGGATTCTGAAAAGAACAATTGTTCTTTAGCGTTGCAAAGGATGAAGGTTTATGCAACGAATTTATACGACAGTTCTCTGGTGATGTTTTATGTTCTTCTCCTTCTTCTTCACGAACAAAGGCTCTTCTGTTTCTGAATTTTTGTCCCGGGTCCGGTTTTCTTTTTCTTCATTCTCTTTTCTTTTTATAGGTTTAGGGAAACTTAATAACCTTCCTTAATCGATAAGGTCCCAAAAATATCTCCAAATCCTATTGCAAATCCTTTATTTATCCTAATTATCAAAAATCATGATTCCGATCATCACAAGGATTTCTAGGCATGATTCTCGGCTAAAATCACTTCGATTTGACGTGTTTGAGTCTTGTTTAATCTCTACTACAAATTGATAGATTTTAACATAACTTTTACATATTTGAAAATTCTTTTCCCGCCATTTTTTTCATTTCAAAAAGAGGTGTGCCCCTATCCAATGGTTGGGTGGCTTTAGCAATTGATGTGGTTTCCTTTATTACTTTTTGAGCCAATTTTTCCATAAATGTTTATTTCCCAAAAATACCTACAAACACATAAAATCACACAATAAGTACCAAACGAGCATTAACAATATAGATAATTGAGGACAAATCAGACACAAAATCGTATCTATCAGCTGGCTAGTGAAATAGGAGACAAGGTCAGAGTTTCTGGTTGGGGCGGAGTAATTGAGGTAAGAAAGAAAAAGAATGAAAAGTGAGAAGAAATTAAAAAGACAGAGGCGGAGATTGGATAGAGGGGGAGTGGCGATTGTTGAAAAGTGAGAAAAAAAGGCTTGGTTGGGCGTCAGACGGAGAGACCTCTATTTTTCTGTTGAGGTGAAGTTTCTGGTAGTTGGGTTGGTCCAGAAAATGGAGAGAGACGGGAAGTTGTTGTATTCACAGTGACGTGTATCGATCATCGGTTTAGTTTTTCTTCATTTCTTTATTATTTTTATGGGTTTTAAGAAATCCATAGTCATGTTCTAATTACCTTGTGACTAGGGTTTTAGGTAGAAACCAATTTTAATTGTTTATTCATGTGAACTCCTTAATAACATTTTCGCATGATTCAATAACTAGTAATTCACTTCATAAAAGCTTGGTATTTAATTGATTTATATGATTCCATTGACTACTTATGCTTTGAGATTGATATGTTGTTGGGTTAAGTTCTTTGACGGTCTATGCGATTGATTGATAAGTCGTTCTTTAGGATTATTACATTTAAAGCGAAGGAAATTGCATTGGTGAAACTAAACAATTAGGATTTTATTGAAATATTTTCCGAGATATGAGGTTAATTCCAATATTTGTCTCGAGTATTATAAAGAATATGTTTGTAGATTATATGAATTTTTCATGATTAATTTGGTGGAAAACAAATTCCCTAGTTACCGCCAGTGAATTTACTTTATTAGTTTAGTTTAATTTTATTATTTCATTCTTAATTCTAAAAATCCAAAAACATCATTTATGGTTAGTTGATTAGATATATTGATTGCAGTATTTTCCCGTTCCCTGTTGGTTTGACCCGTATTTGTCTTTGTCTACTAGCTAGACGTTGTGCGACTACGGTTATTATAAATATGTATTCCAAAAACCTATCAATTTTTGTCGTCGTTGCCGGGGAGTGGTTGTGGAATATTGTAATTAATATTTTTTGTTTTATAATCGTAGTTTAGGTTCTATTTGATTTATATCTTATTTATCTTTTTTATTTTGTACAATATTTCTATTTTTATTTTATTTTAAGATTTCTTTTTCCTTTTTACTTGTTTTTTGTTTTAATAGGTACTTTTCTGAGAATGATGACTCCTTCTCAGGAGACGTCATCTAAGATGACACTTGGGGAAATTATGTATGGTCCACGACATAATGAGGTTCTTGCTTATAATATTCTCAGATATGGAAGTTCAAATCCACGTCGTTTCGATATGGGTAGTTATTCAGATGAATATCAACCCCAATACCATGAGGTTGATTTTTCGCATATGGTAAGTCAAGAATCATATAAAACGATATATGAGAAGTATTATAAACACAGACCGCCTAATTTGGATCAAAGATTGAGAGTTCTGGATTGCCAAAAGTTATTTTCTGATGATGATAATTTTTTAATGACTCTCTGTTCCAGATATAATATATAGGTGACCCTGTGGATGATTGTGTGGATGATTTTCCTAATTTCATAGATGAATCTATCTCACAAGATCATTCACCCGACTTAGAGGATGTTTCTAGACCCCTATACTTCCAAAAGTTACCTAATTTCGGGTTAGAATTATGTGCTTTTATAGTTTTGTTGGACTACTTTGCATCCAAGTACCCAGAGGATTTGCTTGTTCCTGACACCGTACATGAACCAATTGATACTTCCCCAATCCTAATATTATCTCCATATTTTTTCTTTACGCACTCTCAGGTGTAGTAAAAACTTGGTTTGGGGTAGTCCTCTATTTTTGATAGTTTCAGTATCTCAACGTTTCATAACATAAGTGTGCAACTGTTATTTGTAAATATTGTATTTTCGGTTGATCCCCAGATTTTCAGGTTGTTAATTTATGGAGATCCTTTATGTACATATCCAATAGGTAAATTCTTATGTTCTTGTTTTTATTTTCTAATTAGGCTTTTTATTTATTTTTATTTTCAGTGTTCTTTGTTATTACTATCATTTGATGTGTGTTACAGAGAATACTACTTTTCTTGCGATAATCAGGTGAAATCTTCCAATCCATTCTCTATGGTTTATATTTGTCTCTCTTATTTATAAATATAGTGCATACCATTCTAGGTTGCGCAGTTTGAGACATTGAGGACAATGTTAGATTTAAGTTTAGGAGTAGAGTTTTAGATAATTGATGCCAATAAGAAACTCCAAAATTTAGAAACTTATGAATAATTCAGGATGACACTGACCATTCTAAGTAGATGGAAACAAACTTCTTGGTTGTAGGAGTTGAGGGACCTAGGTAAATGGTCTATTCATAAAAGGACAAAGATCAGGTGTTAGAAATAACATGATAGTCGTCACCATATCACGTTCTGTTTTTGTTTGTTCGCAACCTTTTGTGTTTCTCTAAGTGATTTAGTGGAGCACTAGTATCGCTTTGTTGTCGCCAGGATGAAGTAGAACGATTGAGATCAAGACCCATTATTTTAATTGAACTTGACCAAAAAAAACACTCGGATAGCAATATGTGTGTGTTCCATCTGTCTCCGTCTCCTAAGCAAGCGTGGAACGCAGGATCCATGGAAACTATCGTGTAATCTGCTGACAAAGAACATGCACTTAGATTCAAAAGATCTAATCATGTTGTCGAAAAAAAAAAATATGAAAAAATAATTGTATATATTCTAAAATCACCCGTTGGGGCCCTTGTATATACCAACTAAGTTGATACTAGAATTAGGATTCAGACCAGTGGGTGCGTATCTCAATCTATTAGAGTTTATTTTGGTACTGACGATCACACATATTTTATGGGAAACACCGTTCACCTTAGTCAACATGCGCACAGTTCTATCTCCATATCCATCTTCTTAATCTATTCATGTGATCGTGGTTTGAGTATCGTGGTCCATTGTATGACTTTCTGAGTAGTTCATTGTTTACTTATATATGAATTTTAGTACGCTTGAGTGCAAACTCGTGTACAAAAATTCGATTCAGAACAGGGTAATTCCTTCCATATCCAAAGAGTTTTGTATCCAACTAAATAGCATGTTTAGTGTCTATCCTCAATCGTTCACAAGTAACTAAAAGTTGGAGCAAAGGTTTTGTGGGTATATCTCTTGTAAACCCTCACGAGACAAAACTCGTCCACTATAGCCATCTAGGGGTTCAAAGGTTTGTTGCACACGCTAAGTGCAATCGCGATGTCTACGACAATAAGTTAGGAATTTTTATTTTCTAGATAAGTTTTGCTCGGGAACTAGCAAAATATAGGTTTGGGGGTATTTTGATACGTGCTTAATTCATACATACTTACCGTCTAATTTATATTTTCTAGTACTTTTAGTTATACTAATTTTACCATTTTATTTCTTTAATAGGTGGTGTGCATAAAACCCAAAGTTGCGACTAAATACGGCTAAACGGGCTAAATTGCTAATGGAGTTCAGCTGCTTATCTATCTGGACCGTAACTACGCGTCTCTATGACCAATTATGTTAAGCCGAAGAGATTTTAAGTGTTAAGTGTACTGGACGCAAATAAAAAGAAGAAGTAAACTTCTTCTTGGATTTTGAGAAAAGTAGGTGGGGTCCAGTGGTTTGTCAAGAATTGGAAGAGTTTAGAGTTTTGCTCTCCACAACATGTGAGAGAGAAAAGGTGTGACTTGGATGAGTTTTCTAAATCAAGTGGGATACAAAGTATAACCAAGAGATAAAGAGGGATCAAGAGGTGGCAGGCGGAGACTAGAGTTTGGTAGGTTGAGCTTTGGGGGGGTTAGTATGATGGCTGGCTAGTGAAGTGGGAGACAAGGTCAGAGTTTCTGGTTGGGGGTAGAGTAATTGAGGTAGGAAAGAAAAATAATAAAAAATGAGAAGAAGTTAAAAACACTGAGAGGCGGAGATTGGATAGAGGGGGAGTGACGATTGTTGAAAAGTGAGAAAAAAGGCTTGGATGGGCTTCACACAGAGAGACCTTTATTTTCTATTGAGGTGAAGTTTCTGGTAGCTGGTTGATCCGGAAAATGGAGAGAGACGGGAAGTTGTTGTATTCGAATACAGTAACGCGTATCGATCATCGGTTTAGTTTTTCTTCATTTCTTTATTATTTTTATGGGTTTTAAGAAATCCATAGTCATGTTCTAATTACTTTGTGACTAGGGTTTTAGATAGAAACCAATTTTAATTATATATTCATATGAACTCCTTAATAAAATTTTCGCATGATTCAATGACTAGTAATTTCACTTCATAAAAGCTTGGTATTTAATTGATTTATATGATTTCATTTACTACTTATGCTATGAGATTGGTATGTCGCGCTTGGGTTAAGTTCTTTGATGTTATATGCTTTTGATTGATAAGTCGTGCTTTAGGATTATTACATTTAAAGAGAAGGAAATTGCATTGGTGAAACTAAACAATTAGGATTTTATTGAAATATTTTTCGAGATATGAGGTTAATTCCAATATTTGTCTCG
Source organism: Papaver californicum (assembly GCA_023531435.1). Lineage (NCBI taxonomy): Eukaryota > Viridiplantae > Streptophyta > Magnoliopsida > Ranunculales > Papaveraceae > Papaver > Papaver californicum. The sequence goes on from JAJJMC010003991.1 coordinate 11,363,707, forward strand.
AGTATTATAGAGAATATGTTTGGAGATTATATGAATTTTTCATGATTAAGTTGGTGGAAACCAAATTCCCTAGTTACCGATTCTCCCAATGAATTTACTTTATTAGTTTAGTTTAATTTTATTATTTCATTCTTAATTCTAAAAATCCAAAAACATCATTTATGGTTAGTTGATTAGATATATTGATGTAGTATTTTCCCGTTCCCTGTGAGTTCGACCCATATTGCTGTTGTTTACTAGCTAGAATCTGTGCGATTGCGGTTATTATAAATAGGTATTCCAAAAACCTGTCATATTACCAAAAGATAAATTCAGAATACCATTCCGACAGTTAATGATCGCATTAGATGTAGATAAAAATGGGTGACCTAATATAACGGGTATCTGGTTCTCTGGGTCAGGGACATGTTGGGTATCTAGGAAAACAAAATCCACAGGATAAATAAACTTGTCGACCTCAATAATAACGTCCTCGACAATACCACGAGGAATTTTCACAGAGGTATCAGCTAACTGAAGTATTATTTGGGTAGGTTTTAACTCACCAATTCCTAGTTGGAGGTACACATGGTACGGAAGTAAGTTCATACCGGCTCCTAAGTCAAATAACGCTTTCTCTACATGATAGTTACCTATTGTGCAAGAAATGGTAGGGGAACCTGGGTATTTGTACTTAGGAGTTGTGTTGTTCTGGATAATCAAACTCACATGACTAGCTAAAAAGGATTTCTTATGTACACCAAGCTTTCTCTTTCGCGTACAAAGATCCTTAAGGAACTTGGCATAAGTAGGAATCTGCTTAATCTCTTCTAGTAAAGGAAGATTGATGTTGATTTGCTTAAAAATCTCCAATATATCATTAAAATTTGATTCCTTCTTTGTTGGAACTAAAAGTTGTGGGAATGGGGCTCTGGGCATAAAATCGGGCTTAGTAGGAACCGCATTTGACTCTTTAGAGACTTTATCAGTCTCTTCATCTACTGGCTCAGAAGGGTGAACTACAACATGTTCACTATCAGGCATGGTTACGTTATTGTCTACCACTTTACTGTTCCTAAGGGTTCTAATTACATTCACATGATTTGATGATTTCTCACCAGAAGAAACTTCATGAACTCCTCTAGGGTTTGGTTATTTCTGACTAGGAAACTTACCTTTTTATGTCTCTTTCAAAGACTCATTTATTTGACTAACCTGGATTTGTAAATTGGAAATAGCATGAGTGTTCGCCTGAATATTCTTACTATTAGCTTGTAAAGTTTTTTTTCAACCGATTGCTGAAATTTTGTAGTGTTCTGAGCTATATGACAAGAGACTCTTCTAAACTGACCTTCCTATCTGATGGGTTCTGAAACTGTGCAGGTCCTGAAGGATTCTTAGTATAACCTAGGGCTGCACAGGAACCGATAGGAACCGGACTAGAACCGACGGAACCATACCCCAAAAGAACCGAACCGAGGGTGCAAGGTACATGATACGGGTACAAAAAATGGGAAACGATACAACCGGGTACAAGGTACAGGTACTACCCCTGTACCTGTACCTCCCCATGATCTTTTACAAAGTTGGTTACTAAAACCTATTGTTCTTGATCTTTTATATGATTATATACTAGATGATAACTCTAATGTTGAGGAAGATAATGTGATTTTTTTTTCTTTTTTTTTTTTTATTTTCTTTATTAGTTATCAATTCAATCTTTAACATAATATTCATTTCTTAATGGATGTTGCAGAGTTATTGGGTCCTATGCCAGCGCTAGAATCTTTTGATCCTTGAAGTTCACTAGATTCATTTCATCGAAATCTTTACTTTCTTGAATCTCATTATGAAACCCTTAAAACCTTTACATTCTAACTCTATATTGGTTATTTTTCTTTTTTGTGTTTATTTGATGGAAGTTAATACTGTATACATTTCGTAATGAGATTGGAATGATAGCAACACTTAAACTTTCTATCTCTTTTACTTCAACAATTTACATTTATATTTAAATTTTAGATGCAAAAAAAAAAAAAAAACAGGGTACATGGTACATACCCGGAACCGAACCCAGGGTACAGGGTACAAGACAGGAACCGAACCTAGCGTACGGGGTACAGGGTACAGGTATAAAATTTGAGAACCGACCATGGGGAGGTATATGTACAGGGTTCCACCAAGAACCGAACCGAACCGACCTTTGTGCACCCCTAGTATAACCAAAATATGGGGAAATATGGGAATTACTACACTGACCTTGATTCTGGCCCTTAGAACTGGAAAAGTTAGGATGGTTTCTCCAACCAGGGTTATAGGTTTCGGAATATGGGTCAAACCTCTAACGGTTATCAAATCTAGTGTTATTGTAAAGAGAATGTGCTTGCTCTTCTTCGACATGTCCCTCCCAAACTGACTTGTTGGGTTCTATTCCACAACTAGATTGATTTAACTCTAAAGCTACCCTTTTTTGCAATTTCTGTAATTTTGGCATCTGATTCAAAAGTTCCATCTACCCTATTGGCATTACCTTTGTTCAGTAAAAAATTTCTCTTGGGTTCTGATCGAGGTGTCAAACTCGTCAAAAATATATTCCTTACTTTTCTTAGACTAACTAGTATAATAATGATAGCAGGTTCGTTCCTAAGGGAGCGTTGAGTTAAAGTTGTCGATAAATTTTCTGAAATAAAACTAATGCAAAGATATGAAAGCAATAAAAGAATGCAAATATAGGGATAAGAATAATTAAGGAGTCTTTCTCTAGTGAACATGAATACAAGTGAAACCTTCTTCAAAATACGTTTACTAAAAACCCTAGACAAGTAATGAGTTCAACTAGTCCGTTAGACTCCAAGGTCACTTCATAGAATAAGTTCTCTACTCGTTTCTAGCCAATCAAGCCACTTTGAATAAGCTCTCTAGTGTAACTTTATTGGCTGGTATTTTCCGTGAGTCCGATTGATCCTAACCACATGTTCGTAAGTTCGACATGTTAACTTAGGGTTATCTTTCACACGTCAAAATCTACAATATCCCATTGCAACGTTGATATTCCGCTACTTGTTATTAAATTACCATAAAAATTACGGATTACAGCTCAATTATCTAATTTTAGAATTGTAAACAAGATTGGTCGTTTGAACACTCGCAAAAAAAATTTGGTCAAAATTTGGTAAAACACAAACAATAACACAATATTGAAAAGAAAATTAAATTAAATAAATCATATCGCATAGCTTTGAAATATCCCTAATCAAATAATTTAGTTAAACATAACAAAGGAGTTCATGATAATTAAAGAAAATATAAAACTTGAATTAAAAACACTAAACCAAAACAAGGAAGGAAGGTGGAATGAGAATGGTGTTGTAGAAGTGGTGCGACAAATTGGTGGAACTGTTGAGGAAGTAGTTGGTGATGATGGTGTGGCGTGCTATGCTCGGTACTGCTTGCTTGGTACTGTTATAGAGGACATGTGGTCATATACAGTATGGAACTGGGGATGTTTGTGTGTGAGATGGTGTTGATGGGACTGGTATGTGAAGGTGGAAGGGGTTCGGAGAGGAGCAGATTTCCTCTCTGTTGGAGGTGTGTAAAACAGGCGTGAGGAGGTATAAGATCTCTTTTCTCTGTCGAGTTCCTCTTTTATAGCTTTCTGTTGCGGCAACTTGAATCACATGCAAACTCTAGTTTCCTAATCCCATTCAAACTCTAAAAACAACTTTCAATCCACAACCATTCATTAAATAATCAACGACAAAGCAAGGGTGCTTATACTGTTTTCACGACAGCAATATAAAATAATCTCGAACCCTAACCCAAGTTGTGTCGTGTGCTTATTGGTGTCTAATCCATGCCCTAACCAAAAACAGAGTATCTTAGACCATAGTTTGCAACAACAACAAGCCAGGAGCAAAAGAAAACTGGTCGCACCAAGGAATTAGGAAAAGAACTAGTAGTTCAGGCCTTTAAACAAACATGTAGTACGCATTTTGCACCTGGTAACGGGGAGAGCTCTGATGATACGCTTCTTCTTCCTCATTAGTTCTCCTTCCCTATGTTCCTGTCTTCAAAACCATGGCAGAATTCTTCCCAAAATCAATCATAACTCGAAACCGAGTTGAACCCATTTCCTATTTTTCATCCAATCCAACTCAGAACCCATCTGCTTGTGTTTTTTTTTTTGAAAGGAGAGGGGGTTAAGGGGACCCCAACCAACAAGAGAAAACAGAAAAGGAAAAAGAAGGGAAAATCAGGGGTCAAACATGAGCCCCTGAGTTATTTTCTTTGCTATGATGGTATATTTTCCCTGCAGCATCTTCGAGTATTATCTTCTTTAGCTCTTCATTAAACAAGTCGGGTGCAAGTTCCATGAAATCTCCATTTGGAAGCAAGCTAGCAAGCAGGTCAGCTGCTCTAATTTCTTCTCTATAGGTATGCTGCACAAATACAAATGAAAACTTGGTCCTTAGCCGCTTGATTGACTCATATATATGACGACAATACCAGGGTGGTTTGGCAGTGTCGCTCAACAGGTACTTGGTGACAGTCATTGAGTCAGTTTTTATAGAGACTCTTGGGTGATGTTTGGTTACAGCTAGTTTGAGTCCAGCTTCCACACCTTGGATCTCATGGAGAATAATTGAAGACAGTCTCGAGCTCCAGCAATTACGACCAGGGGAACTCCATACTCATCTCTAATTATGGACCCAAAGCAGGCATTGACATCTGTTAGAGAGCATCAGTGTTTACAACAACTTCCCCAGCCTCAGGCTTAATCCAGGCGCAAGTGAGATGACTGGTGACAATGTAGCTTGGGTCAATGCTCCAAATAGAAGATAAAGTTCTGTTCTCGTTGGTGTCAGGCATAGTGAAGGAGCAAGAAGCCATCTTGATCCTTAGTTCCTCCATGATTTTGTAGAAAAGAAACTCAGGGGGCAGGGACTTCTTTGTGAAGATTCTTTTGTTTCTCTCGCACCATATATGGTAGACAAATGCATTGAAACATAGCTTCCTGATGGTACCTCAGTCTTTGCACCATTCAACTGTTGGACCCACCACTTTATCTTCTCATTCCAATCTGTATGGCTGGTGTCTCTTAGCCCCATGATGCTCAGCAGCCTCCTCCATATGTTGGTGGCATAGCAGCAGTTGAAGAACAGGTGGTAATCATCCTCCAGCATTAGATTGCACATTACACATATAGTGTCCATATGCATACCCCAAGAGAGAAGTTTTTATCTGGTCTTTAACCCTCTATGAAGAGCTAGCCAGACAGTAAAGCAATGTATAGCAATACAATTTGGAAACCAGATAAGTTTATGCCAGTCAGTGCAGTTCCTACGGCTAGGGGTGCACAAAGGTCGGTTCGGTTCGGTTCTTGGTGGAACCCTGTACCTGTACCTCCCCATGGTCGGTTCTCAAATTTTGTACATGTACCCTGTACCCCGTACCCTGGGTTCGATTCTTGTCTTGTACCCTGTACCCTGGGTTCAGTTCCGGGTACGTACCCTGTACCCTGTTTTTTTTTTTTTTTTTTTTTTTTTTTGCATCTAAAATTTAAATATAAATGTAAATTGTTGTAGTAAAAGAGATAGAAAGTTTAAGTGTTGCTATCATTCCAATCTCATTACGAAATGTATACAGTATTAACTTCCATCAAATAAACACAAAAAAGAAAAATAACCAATATAGAGTTAGAATGTAAAGGTTTTTAAGGGTTTCATAATGAGATTCAAGAAAGTAAAGATTTCGATGAAATGAATCTAATGAACTTCAAGGATCAAAAGATTCTAGCGCTGGCATAGGACCCAATAACTCTGCAACATCCATTAAGAAATGAATATTATGTTAAAGATTGAATTGATAACTAATAAAGAAAATAAAAAAAAAAGAAGAAAAAAAAATCACATTATCTTCCTCAACATTAGAGTTATCATCTAGTATCTAATCATATAAAATATCAAGAACAATAGGTTTTAGTAACCAACTTTGTAAAAGATCATGGGGAGGTACAGGTACAGGTACAGGGGTAGTACCTGTACCTTGTACCCGGTTGTACTCGGTTCCCATTTTTTGTACCCATACCCTGTACCTTGTACCCTCGGTTCGGTTCTTTTGGGGTACGGTTCCGTCGGTTCCGGTCCGGTTCTTCGGTTCCGGTCGGTTCCTGTGCAGCCCTACCTACGGCTCCTAAGGAATTATATGTATCTTTTAGGGTATATTCGCCCGAGTTGCCCGCTGTCCATACAATCCTGTCCTCTATGAGGGGATCAGTTTTTAGGTTCATGATGTCCAGGGTGGCGATGACAACATCATTTGAGATATTGGGAGATAACACCCATTTTTCGTTTGCTAAGCAGCTACCGACCTTAGCTTCAGTATGGTGCAGAGTGTCATAAGTCATATGTGGTGGGAAGGAGCTGAAGAGGTTACCTTGCGGGAGCCATTTGTCCTTCCAGAGTTTGGTACTATCCCCATTTCCAATCAAGTGGAGGGTGAACTTTGTGGCCATATCTCTGTGCTCCAGAATGCGTCTTCAACACCAAGAGCAGTCTACAGAAGTTTTTAGATGCCAGAAGTCTTTTTTCTTGATGAGGTTTTGGTAAACCTACTTAACCCAAAGAGTATCCTTATTGCTCACAATGTCCCATATATGGCGAAGGTTAGCAGCTGTGTTGGTAGTCTCGATGCAGCGGATACCTAGGCAACCTTCCTTGCAGGGGTGGCAGATTGTACGCTATTTGACATCTGGGTGCTTGTATGTAAGATCAATGCCTGCACACAAGAACTTCCCGAATATAACATGTAGGCAGTTGATTGTTCTTTTAGGAAGGACAAAACAGGAGGTCCAGAAGACCAGCATACTGCTCAGGACTGCTTTTATGAGCAGGACTCTGCCAGCAAAAGAAAGAGCGCGAGCTTTCCAAGTTTTGATCCTGTTGTGAACATGATCAACAAGAGGTAGGCAATCAACATGAGTCATCCTGGTATACAACAGAGAGAGGCCTAGATATCTCATAGGGAGGGTGCCCTCTTCAAACCCAAACACAAATTTTATGCTAAAGGCAGCAGTTCTATCCACAGAAGACAAAATATGTTGCTCTTGTTATTGTTTACCACTAACCCAGTCCTGGCAGAGAAGATTGCAAGGGCAGTAGCTAGGGAAATGGATGACTGCACATTGCCATTCATGAACACCAGGAGATCATCCGCAAAGCACAGATGAGTAACAATGGGATCCTTACACTTTGGGTGGAGCGTAAACATACCCAAAGCTACCTAGTTTAGCATAATAATATTGAAGACTTCCATGAGTAAGACAAACTAATATGGAGATAAGGGGCATCCTTGACGAATACCTCTTCTCCCTTCTATGTAGCCATGGGAAGACCCGTTTACCATGATTGAGAACTTTGGGGAGGTGATACACATGCTGATCCAGTCGATGAACTTCTTTGGGATGTTGAACTTTTTCAAGTTTATAAGCAGGGCATCCCACCTGATGCAATCGTAGGCCTTTCTTAAGTCTATCTTCATAGAACATCTAGAGGTGTCATTATTTATGTGGTAGTTCCTCAGTAGCTCATGGGCAAGCATGATGTTGTCCTGTATGGATCTCCCGGAGACGAAGGCAGACTTGCAGGGGCTGACCAGCTTTTTCACAACATTCTTAAGCCTGATAGTTAAGACTTTTGCGATGCATTTATACATGACATTAAAGCAATCTATGGGTCTGAAATCATTTAAGGAGGAGGCATTAGAAGACTTTGGGATAAAAGTGATGAGTGTAACATTTACCTCGCCCAGGAGTTTTGTACTAGAGAGGATCCCACCTAAGGCAAGCTATGGGTCTGAAATCTAACTAAACTAATTAACCTAAAAAAAAAAAATCTAAAAAAACAAGTCCGCGTCGGCAGCGCCAAAAATTGATGTAGTTTAAAAGTGGTAAATAAAGATTCGTTA
>JAJJMC010003991.1:11371660-11391565 GCA_023531435.1 Papaver californicum
AAAGTGATAATAATTTTAATCATGCAATTCTAACATTTTAATTTGATTCTAAATCATTGCAAAAATAGATTTTCAAAACAACAACTGTATAACAAAAGCATGGAACATCTAGGACCTAAGTCGAGGCATGCACCATCTAACGGAATCACAATTGCTTAACAAAAATCTTTTAAATCAATTTTTAATCAAGACAATTAATCATAAATTAATTGCATTAATTAATTAAATAATTACCACATAATTGTTGGAAAAGTAGCTTCCTCCATAGCCTCAAAGATGAAGTTTAGCTCCTCATTGTGATAGCAAAATCCTCAAAAATCATTTTTATAACTCAAAAACTGCTTACAATAAGAATAGAAATGCTCACAGACACCTTAATACGTTTATAAGTGTTGTTGTGAACACCTCACACCGTTACAGAAGGTATTTCGAATGAATACGCATCAAGAAGTAGATTTCTGATGCGGTTTGAATTAAAGTACGGTTTCTGTTGAGTAATGAACGACGGTTCTTGGGCGTAATTTGTTCTTCTTCTCCGGTGATGTAGCAGCAGCAATATTTCGTCTGGATACTTCTTTTCACGCTGTTCTCTTTGATTCTAAGCTTCACCCCTCGATTCCTCCCCTTTATAACGTCCCAGAACTCTTCTATATATACTATCATCTCAAAACTAGCCTCAAATCCTCTCAAATCTTTCCTTTGATTCTTGGCAGATCACCGAGAATATTATTCCAAAAACAGAATTCTTTTCCTCCTGATTTCTTCGTTTCTGGATGCTAATAAGAGAATCAAATTGATCTCTTTCTCTTTTTAGTTCTTTCCCAAACAATTCGGTTTCCTAAATAGAGAACATTCCATAAACCAAACTAGTTTCCAAAACTATGTTGTTTCCTGTTCACGTGAAGATTAGTTTTCCCGCCAAAATCTAATTTCAAAATGTTGGAATGGGTGCCCTTAACCAAAGAGTGGGTGCCTTTAACATTTCTTTCTGGGGAGGTTCAAACATCACTTTTCGAGACAATTTTTCCGTAAGAGTTTATTTCTCCAAAAACACCTACAAAGAAATAAAAAACCATAATAAATACAAAATCGACCAACAATACATATAATTGAGATCAAATCAGACACAAAAATGTGTCTATCACTTGGTCGTTGTTGAAGAGAAGAGTAAAAATGATGATATACTCTCGACCTAGTTCTTTAGGTTAAAGCCATAAGAACTTGATTTAGGCTCCCCTATTTTGGCTATTCTGCCTTTAATGATAAGACTCCCTATAACATATGTCTTTATAGAATAGTAGGTGCCCCTAATAATTCCCGTTTTCTTTGTAAAACTGGAAGCCCCTTAGTGATTTCTGTTTTACACACGATTGAGACTTGTACCCTTGTTATGCTTTAGCCCATCAGCGCCCATTGTTGCCAAGCGATGCCATAAGACTCTAATTGTCTTCTTTTTCTTCTCATGACTCCAAAGTACTTATAAAACTAAAAAAAACAACGTAAAATACACTAATTTACAAGAAAAATATCAAAGAAAGCATAACAATAGATTGTAAATAAGGTGTTTTAGAAACCTATCAAATTCCCGCACACTTAGACTTTTCTAGTCCTCGAGAAAATTAATAAACTAAACTAATTTAACTAAAATACAAATCCCTTTCGTTGAGGATACGACTACACTTAGCATGTGTAACAAGTCTTTAAACCCTTAGGAGTCCCTAGTCGACGAGTTATAGTCTCGTGAGAGTTTACAAGAGATATACCCACAAAACCTACTCCAACTCTCAAATATCCCAAAGCACATGCATCCAAAGAGCTATGAGGACATAAAGTTTCTGCACACTGATAATAAGAAGTTAGAAATGCCAAAGAAAATTATTCTCATGCTTAACTCTTGAGTTAGGAGAAAACCAACCATGTGAAAGATTTCAGGTTCGAGAGCGATCAAATAAGCATTTAGACTCGACTTCTGCCTCACCAATAGGATTTTATGAAATTGAAAATCAAAGAGGCACTTTATGGTTCTCATGTGTGCAGGCAAGAGTGAAGATAGAAATCCTGCACATGTTGAATGGTGGGAAGGGGAAACCTTCCGAATTATATTAGAATATCCCATAGAAACGTGGGAAGAAATAAAATTTTTTTTCTTCTGATGATCTCTAAGAAAGGAAATCAACCACTATGCGAGGACGAGAATGCACACTCACCTTCTCATCCAATCGAAATCAGCACCACTCTCACATCGTCCAATAGAAACGTCTTCGTCTTCGGCTTCAACTGTATATGATGAACTCTTGAACTTCGTAGATTTCTGACAATTTATAACTCTTTTTCTCTAATTTTTGTTGCTTGAAACTTCTTTATAGATTTCTTCTTCCCCACGACCTTATTGAATAAATAAAAAAAAAACTCTAAACAAATTTTTTTTTTCTTTTTTTATTATTATTTTCGTGTTTCTTTTTCACAATAATTTTTTTCAAAAAAAAATTTTTGAGAAAAAAATATAAAAGAATAACAATGAAACTAATATGGCAGTGGGAGAAGGACTTTACTATTTGATTCTTCGCAACTTGTATTGTCGGTATCATAAACTTTACAAGAAATTCACTTCTTTTGATATTTTCTCTCTTGTACTTAGTCTTCAACTAGGATATATAATTCTACTCATCGTATTGTTTCTTTACTTGAATATGAAATTTGTTATTTCTTGTACTGTTACATGTAAACCTTGAACGTTTTCAACTTTATTCAAATTTGTAATAGTTCACATGTTGATGATGGTGTTTCTATGGACCTGTTTTTATCGAGAAAGAGAGAATGGTGCCAACTGCAAGTCAAACTACAAGGTAAGGTTAGTTCACAATTCTGATGTCACCCTCATGATTGACAAAAACTAGCACTCAAAAGATCAAAAAGTAGTGCTGAAATGGTGCGAGGTTGGGTAGCTCATCATTCTACCCGGAATTTGCGCAAACGAAACACTCTAAACGGACAATTTAGACAGGTACAAAGAATTGAAGGTTTGGTGCCTCACTCATATATGGATAATGAATGATCATCTTCTCTAATACTGTATTCTTTCTGCACCTAGTTCTCCACCGGCGGTTTAAGTCCCTTTTTTTCGGCATTACCTCTCAACAACTAATAAAATCGAATATAGTTCTCTAATACTTCTAAGTTCAGTTATTTCGGTAAGAACTCCGAATTTAAACATAGCTAGAAGTATACTAAGTGACTTTAAAATATCTAAAAGTTGGAGGTTTCATGCAAATAGTTATAAAAAAGTTAAAAAAAGTTCTACCTAAAAAGTGAATACTTAAGAATTCTATATGCTTAATCACTCCCCCACACTTAAACTTTACATTATCCTCAATGTAAATTGACTCCTCTAGTGTAAAATTAAAGGTGGGAAATCCTATTATGATATGAAAATTCAGAAAAAAAAATAATAAAAAATAAAATAAACACTAAAACGACAAGAAAATACTAAACCAATAGGTTGCCTCCCATGCATTGCTTAGTTTAATGTCCTCATCCTGACTCTCTGATTGCCCGTATACCAACAATCTGAAAATTTATGGATGCGTCCAGAAAACAATCTTTTTTGCTAACAATAGCTTCACAAGAATATAACATAAGATAGTGAAAGTGAAACTATCGTCCAAAGAGATTCACCCCCACACCTAGTCCATTCTACACTCGAAAGTGAATACAAAACATAAGTGGAAGGAAACCTTGTGAATACGTATACGACGCTAGATTCATACATATATGGTGGATACTTAAAAGCAAGGAATGCAGAAATAACTTTAGAAGCATTCATTTCAGCCCCAAATTAGGTACCTTCTTAAAAGTCGGACTAACAACTCCTTGAGAAACTACTTCTAAAATGGGAGGATCATCATTACGTAAATATTCATGTAAAGGGTGAGACAAACCTTGCAAAATCTCGCGTATTATGGGATCTTTGGTACTTATGAAAAATTCCATCGATGTTCCTACATCATAAATATCATAATTCTCATTCAGACTCTTTACAAGCCATTTTTCATCAGTTTCTTCTATAACCTGCAAGTCTTCATCATCAGAATTGAAATCTGCTCCAAGAAATTCATCGTAACACTTATGCACTTCTTCACAAGTTGACTTCTCATTCAAAGCACCTACTATTTATGATTTTGGGGTGGTATGTACAAAGAAGTCATAATCATTATCGCTCTCATACACAACATAAGTCTTACCATCAATAACTTTAGCGTTTCTAGACTCAACTTCTTCCTTTTGAATAGGCGAATGATCATTATGACGATCATGAGTTGAGCTAGTAGCACCTTTATTGTCAATATTCAAAGGTTCGTCCTCTTCAGAATCATCATACTATATATTATTATCCATGGGAATATTAGAATAAGCTTGAGAAACTTCTTCCTTATTCCGCTCTTCATGAATTTGATTCATGTCATTTTTGATGTTGTCTATATTCCGTTGAAGTTCTTGGAGTGATTCATTGTTACTCAACTGAAATTCAAAAAATTGTTTTGTTTCTTGAAGCATCTCTTGCAACACGGTGATGTGATTATAGATAGTGGTAAGAAAAGTACGTTCACTCAGACTTGTGAAGACTGGATTTTAGACTAAATTTAAATTAACCTAGCAAAATATACAAAAGATGGTAGCAATATTAAGGATAACTGAGACATAGGACTCCATAAACATAATCAAGTGATGCATATATTAATTCTTAACAATTTAAGCTCTTTTATTGACTCTATTCCTTTGCCAAAAGTAGATTTCTAAAACATCAATTATAAATCATAAGCATGACGCATCAAAAGCTCTAAGTCTCAGCATACACCATCAAACGAAATCGCAACTAATTAATGAAAATCATAAATCAATTAAAATTAATGCAACAAGTCTAAAGAATCAATTATAGTTACCATTCAATTGTGAAAACTGGCTTCTTCCATTGTCCCAGTGATGGGGTTTAGCTCATCATGCTCAAAACACTCTCAAAATATTAAAACTGAGAATTTGCAACATTGTATAGGCGTTACAAACTCTCTGTTACAACCTAAGTGTTGCAGATTCAAAATAAATATTGTAAACTGACTGTGATATACACTCAGAGAAGAACGACAGTCTCTGGGCGCTGTGAAGTTTAAAAGCTTTAGCAACAGCTTCAACGACTGTTCTCAAGCGTCTATTTCTTCTTCTTTTTCTTCATGGGATGAACCCTAGTTTTTTTATGATTTTTTTTCTTTGTTTTTTCTCTCGATCTGGCCAAAGCCAAGCCCCCTCTACACTTATCTAATTCTGTCTATTTATACTAAACCATCCAATAGCTCCCAAATCTTCTCAAATCTTCCCACAAATCTTGTTTTTAATGAATTTTTTTCCCTCTGTCCTGATTTCCTTCTTAACCCAAAACTCGGTGATGTTGTTGTTGTGCTGGATATTCCATATACTCTTGATTGTCATAAAAACAAAATCATGTAAGTTTTGAAAGAATTATCACCAAATTTCCTGAAATTCTCTTTGACCTGTTTTCTTTTCAAAGAAAGAATATTTCAAGATATTTGTTTAGATTTTGTGGGTCTGTTCTGTGCACAAATAGCTATCAATAAGGTAGGAGAATAGCCGTGTCTTAATTCCTTGTTTATCTCCACCAAACCACGTCCAAATATCTTCACAGATTCGATATTTCAAGAGAATAGAATTTCCCGCCAATATCTTTGTTTGAAATTCAAAATAAGAATGTTCCCTTAACCAACTGTCTGGGTGCCTTTATCAATTATGGGTGTCTTTAACACTTTTTCAAGCCAATTTTTCCAAAAATATTTATTTCCCAAAAATCCCTACAAACACATAAAGCAACACAATTAGTACACAATCGAGCACTATCAATATAAATAATTGAGACAAAACATACACAAAAATATTTCTATCACACGGGAATAGAAGATTCAACAAAACGATCAAATTTATGATTAGAAGATTTCTCCTCCAAACTTGGATGCACACCACTTTTACTTATTACATAGTTTCCAGCCCAGGTCTCATCCCGTTGAATGGGTGAGTGATCATAAAAACGATCAAAAGTTGGGCTGGACACATTATAACAAGGTCCGGCTGATTGTTTAACAACTTGTTCTACTTCCTTTAGCTCATAAAGAATGTGATCATGCATCTGCATATGTCTAGAATTAAACTGATTAAAAGTATAACTATCCTCCCATCCTTGGAAAATTTTGTTGGATCTGCAACAATAGAAAGCACTAAACAGAAGAAGTTGTTAAGGTTAAGAATCACTGAATTGATATCACACAATGGACAGAGCCACCTGCCCAGCAAATTGTCCTTAACACAATAGTCCGCGGGTACTCCTCAAGAATGAGAGATGATATACCCCCACCGCGGAGATGTATCCAGGATAAAACTGCCCGTTATGACTTGTATAAGCACAATACAAATCACCCTCAAGAACTTAACAACAAGATAGTGGAAGGGAAATAAACAAGCAGTGTGCGGAAAACAAAGCAAGAAGAGGGGAAAAGAAGATAGGACAGTAGCTGCTTCTGGAGTGAGTTCAAATGAAGAATTCGTTTTACTTTTATAGGCAAAGAGAAGAGAGAAGTTTTAGTGGCAATCAATTCCGTGCATGAAACATGGACATAATGGTTAAAACGGAATTAAAATGGTCAAGAGTGATTCTCGCCTATAATCTCGTCGGGTCAGACGCCCCCCAATATTAAAACGAAATTTAATTTAGTTTAAAATTCTTTAAGGAAATATATTCTGTTCAAAAAGGTAAGTCTTGGTTGGCCCGCAGCCGTAGCTACGCCCGCTCCCGCAACACACACACTCATTCCCGCAGCAGTAGCCACAGTCACACCCGCACCCACACCCACAGCCGCAGTCGTAATTCCACAAGTCCGCAAGTCTTCAAGCCGCAAGCCCGCAATCCGCAAGCCGCAAACCACAAGACGCAAGACGCAAACGCAAACGCACCCAGGCCCGATCCCGTGCGTGCGTGCTTCGGTGCGAAGCACCAGGCCTGTGTGAAAAGCATGGTTGCACCAACTAGCCCATAACCTTAGTCCTCCCCCAACCACAAAAGTATCTAAACTCCTAAAGGCCCTCCCTTAGAAGCAACTTTCTAGGTAATAAGGAGAGGAATCATCTTTAGTTTCTCCAATGTGGGACTAAAGGTTCATTCACAAAAATGAAAAATGAGGTAGTGTTCCTTAGTGACTTATAGGTCCTAAGATCCATTCCCACCAAGACCAAAAAACACTTTAAGTTCATTTTTCTCCAACAATCCCCCACATGAATGAAAACCGATGAAAATCAGAAATCAGAAAGCGAGAAATACCACTTAGGCAATAGGTGTCCATAAGGTCTTGAACCTTTGCTTAGTGAGAAATTACCGGAACTACTTGATGGAAAGTGAACGCAATGTCTTGAACTGCCATCGTTTGGTGTAGTTCAGCAATAACTTCCACGCGTGATATCACTCTGGGTGCTGTCAAGTTCGTGCTGTTATGTCCATTTTTGCCCTGGACGTATCCCATTTCTCAGAATGCTCTAGAGAATCAGCTCAATTCTCATAGGAAGCGGCCCACTTCCTCATTCAGATAGGTGAGTTCCATCAAGAGTGTTTACTACTACACCCCACTTCAATCTTGAATTGAAACTATAAAACTCATTAAGACTTAATAAAAAGTCATCATTCACATGCAGTCACACTATCACGTCTACACCATAGGGAGGGACAGGGAATGAAATACTCTGAAGGTGTTTCCTTTAACCCACCACAAATTAGTTATCTCATTTGAAACCTTTATCTTGGGATCTCTAGTCAGCAAGGTTGAGTATCCTTCATGGCAATTTTATTTAATGAGCTTAAGCCCCATCCCCCTCGATGCATTACTAACTATCTCCTTAGACAAACCTTTCATCAAAGGGTCCACAATATTCTCTTTAGACCTCACAAAGTCAACAGAAATAACGCCAGTTGAGATTAGTTGTTTTAGCGAATTGTGTCTTCTACGAATGTGTATAGACTTCCCATTATAGTTGTTGTTTTTAGCATTAGCTATTGCAACTTGACTATCACAATGTATATATATAGTTGGCATAGGCTTATGCCAAAGAGGAATGTCTTCTAAAAAGCATCTTAGCCAAACGGCTTCCTCTCCTTCTTTATCTAACGCAATAAACTCCGATACCATAGTGGATCGAGCTATACGTGTCTGTTTGGAACTCTTCCAAGATACAGACCCACATGCTAGAGTGAACACATATACACTCGTAGACTTAGACTCCTCTGAGTCTGATATCCAGTTTGCATCACAAAATCCTTCAAGGACCGCAGGGTATCTTTCATAATTTAAGCAAAAGTTTAAAGTGTACTTCAAGTACCTACTCAACCTATCACATGTGAATATAGGTATCCCAATGCTCCTTCCCTGGATTACAAGTATACCTACTCAACCTACTCACAACATAAGCAATGTCTGGTCTCGTGCAATTCATTAAATACATCATACTTCCTATAACATGTGAATATTCAAGTTGTGAAACTCCATTACCCTTATTCTTTTTTAGTCTAGAACAAGGATCATAAGGAGTACAAGCAGGTTTACAATCAAACTGGTTATATTTTCTAAGCACAGATTCAGCATAATGAGATTGACTAAGACTATATCCATTAGAATTTCTTCTAATCTTCATCCCTAAGATCACATCAGCGGGGCCTAAGTCTTTCATGTCAAAGTTCTCATTTAGCATGCTCTTTGTGGAATTAATTACATCCATGTTTGTACCAAGTATAAGCATATCATCAACATACAAGCATACAATAACACAAGCATCATTCACAAGTTCAGTATAAATACACTTGTCAGATTCATTGATTTTAAAACCACTAGAAATTATTACATGATCAAATTTTTCATGCCACTGTTTAGGTGCTTGTTTCAAACCATACAAGGATTTTTTCAGTTTACAAACTTTGTTTTCACAACCTTTCACTACAAAGCCCTCAGGTTGGTCCATATAAATTTCTTCATCTAATTCACCATTAGAAAAGTTGGTTTTACATCCATCTGATGTATCTCTAAGTTATGAATGGCAGCATAGCAATTAACATCCTAATGGAAGTAATTCTCGTAACAGGTGAATAAGTATCAAAGAAATCTACACCTTCTATCTGTTTATAGCCTTTAGCTACTAATCTATCTGTGTATTTTTCCACAGTTCCATCTACCTTAGTTTCCTTTTGAAGATCCATTTACAACCTATGGGTTTACACCCTAGAGGTAAATCTATAATCTCCCAAGTATCATTCTGTATAATGGAATCCATTTCACTAATGGTGGATTCTTTCCACCATGGAGCTTCAGAAGAAGTCATGGCTTCTCTATAAGTCTGTGGATCAGTCACAGCTAAGCATGTTATGAAGTCTGGCCCAAAAGATTTTTCAGTTCTAAGTCTTTTACCTCTTCTAGGCTCAAATTCAAAATCATCTTCCACTAAAGGTAAAGTCTGAATAGTGGAAGGGACATCTAGAGGATCAACACATATCATGCGAGATTCAGATTTCAAAGGAATTTTTTTTTCAAAGAACACAACATCCCTAGATTCCATAATTGTATTCACACCAATTTCAGATATTTCAGAACTTACAACCATAAATCTATATGCAGTAGTATGTTCAGGATACCCTACGAAGACACAGTCAACAGTTTTGGGTCCTATCTTGGTTCTCTTAGGTGGAGGAATGGACACCTTAGCCAAACTCCCCCACACTTTAAAGTATGCATAAGAAGGTTGTCTACCTTTCCATAAATCATATGAAGTTTTATCTGATCCTTTAAGGGTACTCTGTTCAAGACATAACAAGCTGAGAGGACGACCTCCCCCCATAAGTTTGCTGGTAATCCTGAACTAATTAACATGGCATTCATCATCTCCTTAAGGGTTCGGTTTTTCCGTTCAACCACACCATTAGATTGTGGTGAATAAGGAGGGGTTACTTCGTGTATAATGCCGTGTTCTATGCAATAGTCTCATATAGGAATTACATACTCACCACCACGGTCAGACATAACAGTTTTAATGGTAGCACTCATTTGGTTTTCAACTTCTAGTTTATACATCTTAAAGGCTTCTAATGCATCATCCTTACCTTTAAGTAAATATATGTGACAGTACCTCGTACAATCATCTATAAAAATGACAAACCATTCTTACCACCTCTAGTTTGAACTGATTTTATGTCAACTAGGTCTGAATGAATTAATTCTAAGGGTTTAGAATTTCTCTGAATATTTTTCCTATAAAGTTTTTTTATCATATTTTGATTCAACGCATATTTCACATTTATGTTCATTATCCAAACTAAATTTGGATAAGCAGTCTATACTAGCCAGTTTATTCATTGACATATAGTTTACATGACCAAGTCTACCATGCCAAACATTCAATTACACACAAACATAAGCAGAATAATCAATTTTATTCATTTCAACAGAGGTTACATTAAGTTTGTAGAGACCCTCGGTCTTATAACCCTATCCTACATAATCCTTACCCTTAGTGACAATAACTTTCCCAGATTCAAAAACAAGTTTAAAACCCTTATCATCTAAAACACCATAAGATACAAGATTTTTACAGATGTCCGGAACATGAAGAACTTCATTCAATGTGAGAGTTTTTCCAGAAGTGAGCTTTAGCCCAACTTTGCCTTTTCCCGCAACCTGTGCTGCGCACGAGTTACCCATGTAGAGTTTCTCCCCTTCCCCTACCTTCTGATAGGAGGTGAACATATCTCTGTTACCACAGACATGCTTGGTAGCACCAGAGTCTACCCACCAGTCTCTCACATTGGTTACCAAATTGACTTTAGACACCGTGCCAGAAAACTCGTTTTTGTTGTTATCAACCAAATTAGCATTGTTTTTAAAGTCCTTACGTTTTCTACAGTGCATTTCCATATGGCCAGGAGTTCCGCAAACATCACACGCACCTTTAATTTTACCAATGCCAGATTAGGGTTTCGAAAACATACCTTTCTTGTGATTACCAGGCTTGTGTTTGCTGTTGTTGCCCTTTTCAGTATTGGAAGGCTTGTGTTCAATTATATGAGCCTTGTTGGACATGTCCCTTGCAGAAGATACGTTCTTGTCTTTGGAACATAATAATTCTTCTACTTGAATCTTCTTACCCAAATCAACCATATTGAATTGTATTCATACCAAGAAGAAGGTAATTTCTCAATCACAGCAGACACTTGAAACGTTTCATCTATCACCATACCTTCAGCAAGAATTTTATTGATCATACGATGAAGTTCAAGGAATTGATTAACCACAGATTTATCATTTGACATTTTGTATTCCAGGAACCTGGTTACCAAAAATTTCTTACTTCCAACAGTTTCAGCTTGGTATTTCGCTTCTAAAGCATCCCACAAATCAAAAGTAGTGAAGTTGTCTTTTGCATTATAGATCATACAGTGCATCTTCTAAACAGTTCAGAATATGATTTTTGGCCATATAGTTCTGTCTACCCCAACTTTCCAACTCTCTTTCATTTTCAGCATCATTCAAACTCTCATCAAAAGATTTCAGAACTAATTCATCTAACATATGGAAACTCAGAAAGAACAACATCTTGGATTGCCATCTTTTGAAATCTTTGCCATTAAATTTTTCTGGTCTGTCAACATCATTCTTACCCATTGTTACAGAAGAAGTAGCTATTGTGTTAAGATTGTTGGATCTGCAACAATAGAAAGCACTAAACAAAAGAAGTTGTTAAGGGTAAGAAACCACTGAGTTGATATCACACAATGGACAGAGCCACCTGCTCATCAAATTGTCCTTAACAAAATAGTCCGCGGGTACTCCTCAAGAATGAGAGATGCTATACCCCCACAACGGAAATGTGTCCAGGATAGAACTGCCCGTTATGACTTGTATAAGCATAATACAAATCACCCTCAAGAACTTAACAACAACATAGTGGAAGGGAAATAAACAAGAAGTGTGCGCAAAACAAAGCAAGAAGAGGGGAAAAGCATACAAGATAGTCGCTGCTTCTGGAGTGAGTTCAAATGAAGAATTCGTTTTACTTTTATAGGCAAAGAGAAGAGAGAAGTTTTAATGGCAATCAATTTTTTGCATGAAACATGAACATAATGGTTAAAACGGAATTAAAACGGTCAAGAGTGATTCTCGCCTAAAATCTCGTCGGGTCAGACGCCTTCCATATTAAAACGAAATGTAATTTAGTTTTAAATTCTTTAAGGAAATATATTTTGTTCAAAAAGGTAAGTCCTTGTTGGCCCGCAGCCGTAGCTACGCCCGCACCCGCAACACACACTCATTCCCGCAACAGTAGCCACAGTCACACCCGCACCCAAAAGTCCGCAAGCCGCAAAACGCAAGCGCACCCGCGCCTGAGCCTGTGCGTGCGTGCTTCGGTGCGAAGCACCACGCGTGTATGAAAAGTATGGTTGCACCAACTAGCCCATAGCCTTAGTCCTTCCCCAACCACAAAAGTGTCTAAACCCCTAAGGGCCCTCTCTTAGAAGCAACTTTCTAGGTAATAAGGAGAGGAATCATCTTTAGTTTCTCCAATGTGGTACTAAAGGTTCATTCACAAAAGTGAAAAATGAGCTAGTGTTCCTTAGTGACTTCTAGGTCCTAAGATCTATTCCCACCAAGACCAAAAAAATATTTTAAGTTGATTTTTCTCCAACAATTTTTATTTGATGTAGAATCAAATCATTTTACATCCTTTTTGTGATAAAACCTCTAAATTTAGTGGGTGCTTGATGTTTCTAGAAATAATTTTAATGATGAATGGGTGACGAAGGAAGATATAAAAAAGAGCTCGAAGTACAGTATGGTGGGGAGGAATAGGTGGTTTCAAGAGAGCATTCAACTTAGACATTAATCTTCTGTATTTGCAATCTATGTCCAACAGTTACCAAATACAGGCTTCAATAACACTCCGTTTAAGTTCATAAAAGTATTCAAATGCATACATGACTGTGTACATACATGATAGTGATAAGGACAAGATTATTTGAAATGTGGATGAGAAGGACATTGTTGAACACCTTAGGGTAAAATTCCGATCTATGCGCCGCCTATTTATTTTTGAAGCCTTATATAGGGGATTCCCATTCCAATAGAGGGGCTTCCCATGGTTGAAGGCTAACCAAAATTTTGGATATGGGATATCCTATACCAATAGTAAATGTCCATATTACCCTTGTCTTCACAAAAAGTCTAATTTTCCCTCTTCAATTCATTAAAACCTAACCGTAGACATTCTTCTCCATTAATCGGTTTCTACTCCTTCTCCATTTCACCTTCTTTCTCCATTAAAATTCATCGTCTTCGATTAATCGTCGATTCGAAAATTTATAATCGTCAATCAAACGAAGAAAACCTAACTCATCAAGATGACAAACTTTACTAAAGTTATAGAAGGTAGCAGTGATTTGAATCCAAAACAATCAAACAAAGAAAACCCAACTCATCAAGAAATTGAAGAAGAAATCGGCGCTAAAGGCGATCAAACTCCCCAACCACAACCAATGGTGTATATGAGGTATGATTCTACAAGAACCCATGCTATTTTTTTCCATTTTATGATTGTAATGTGTTAGAACGATTGATTTCAAGTCCAAAAATTAGGTTTCCAGAAACATTTACGGTTGTGTTCGATTGGAATCCCAACCGTAACTTATGTTCTCAAGAACTTACGGTTGGGAACCCAACCGTAACTGGTTTCTTTTAAATTTTACGTTCAAGTTATTTAAATACCCAACCGTAAATCAAAAGGAAGGAGATGAAGATGATATTTTACGGTTGGGTTCAGAATCGAACCCAACCGTAAACTATTTTGCAACTCAAAGAAAAATTTGTACTTAGGTTGGGTTCGATTCTAATTGCCAACCGTAAATTATCCTGGATAGTTCAAATTTTTTGTTTTGAAGATTATTTACGGTTGGTTTCGATTGTCAATTCCCAACCGTAAATTCTCCTGGTTAGTTCAATTTTTTTCTTAATGATTATTTACGGTTGGGTCGGATGTCAATTCCCAACCGTAAATTCTCCTGTGTAGTTGAACTTCTTTTTGTTGATTCTTTACGGTTGGGTTCGATATGTGTAACCCAACCGTAAAGAATTCTGAATTTTCAAATTTTTGATTGATTGTTTGTGTTGAACTGTTTGGAAATTATCTAACTTGTATTGATTGTATGTTTTAGGAATAAGGATAAAGCAAAACCCAATAACAAGAAGGGTAATAATTTAACACCAATTGATCACACTCCAACCCCTCGCCACGAAGTTCATTTACGGGTAGATAATAGAGGCTTGAGAAAGAACGATAAGAAGAAGAAGAATTTTGAGGTAGGGGGTGGTAGCTCTACTCAAGAAGTACTACCTCAATAGGAAGATAATGTTTTCCAAGACTTCGAAGATCTAGCGGTGGTGAGTGGAGGTGCGCTTGTGATTAGAGAACCACCACAAGAGGAAAAATATGATGAAGAAGAGAAGGACGGAGAACAATTTATCGATCAAGGCAAAGGTAAATAAATTGTTGTTGCTTCTACTCAACCTCAAGTGAAGGAAAAAAAGCCAAGGAAGAAAACCATCACCGAAAGGCAAGCATATTCCCAAAGGAAAAGACGTGTTGTTGCCTAAGAAGAAGAATGGAAGACTTTGGGGTGAGAACCCAGACAGGTCTGCAATATTATTTGGTTATCCGCATTGATGGGCTGCCAAAGTTGCTGAGCTAGGGTATTAATCTAACAACTTCTTTTGTTTTGTTAAATTTCTGTTTGTTTAACTTCAAGTCATAACTTGTTGGTACGATTTTGATTAAAAAAGATTGTTTTTATTCTTTGTAGGATCATACACAGGCCGTGAAGAAATTGGTTAGTCAAAGGGCTCAACATTGGCCGTTAGCTGAAGAATGTAAAGTCGTCTGTGTTCTTGTAAATGGTACAGGGTTAGCTCCCGGAATTACCAATTCTATGTTGGAATATGACAGTGTTACCTGCATAGCCTTCAGGGAACGTTATTGGCCTGAACCGATACGTTTCATCTCCCATTCGGCGAGATGACAATAACGCCGGATGATGTCAAGTCAATTCTTGACTTACAAGTTGAAGGAAAAGCCTTTGTATGAAGATTTTGACAACAACATGTCTTGGAGTGATGAGAAGACAGAAGCCGAGTTAGAATTTAAACTGGCTGCTAGAGATAAACCGGGTGAAGTTCCGAAGAAAGGTTTAGGTATGACCAAGAAGATCTTGTTGCATAGTCTGAGGGAGAAGTTTGGAGGAACCCTGCAATTGGAAAATGATGGGGTCATCATAGATGAAACTAGAGTTATGTGTACTGCCAGGGCATATCTGTTATATATGCTTGGTACCATCTTCTTCGCTGACAACCTAGGAAATAGGGTCAACGCTCACTTTCTACAGTGGTTGAAGGATCTCCAGAAGACGCATGGGTATTCATGGGGAACTGCCACCCTTGCTTACCTACTTTTCAACCTTAGAAAAGCTTCGAGGGTTAGAGGTACTGAGATTTCCAGGAATACTGGTCTTCTTCAGGTAATTTATTGTTGGAATTTCAATGTTTAACTTCAATTTTTTTTTTTGCGCATTATCTTATATTAATATTTATTATCTTCATAGGCATGGGTCTTGATCACTTTCCGAGCCTGGATCCTAAGACGGAGTGGAGCGGTGATTTTAATGGACCTACAGGAAAGAAATTCATATTCACCAGTACTCAGTCAAAGCGTAAAGAAGTACATATAGCAAAGAAGAGAAGTGAAATTGATGTTTTCACCGTAGAAGATGTGGTGTTTGATCCTTATGTAAAGATTGACATAGTTGATGATGGAGTAGTAGAAGATTTACGTCAATTCTCGGACGTGGCAGGCTACAACGGGCCTTTGTACCATCCGTTTGGGTTCGTGATGTGCAACCCTCGTCGAACTCTCCGCCAATATGGCTATGTCCAAACCAAGGTAACAATCGAAGCCTTTAAATTGGGTGTGAATGGATCCATGATCGAAGGCCCAAGCATCGTGCTCAACTATATCCCAACGCCTTCGCTCGCGGTTTGGAACAAACCGCCATAAACCGGAATACCAAATCCAAAGGGAGGAGGTAAATCCATCTCCGGGCACAAAAGAGGCCGTAAAAGATTACTTGGATTGGTATCGCCATTTTGGTCATCCAAATGTGATTAATATTGATCCGGAATCTATGAGAATACTTCAAAAGGTTCAAGGAAACAACAAAGGAGATGGTCTCAGTGATGTTTGGAAAAAGGCATATTTTAAATTCGTACGTAAATTACTTATGTTATTAATGTTTTTAAGATTTATTACTAAAGACTAAACCAATATTTGTTTTCATATGTGAATAGAAAAAGAAAGCACTTGCATTGGCAGAGTCTATGACTCCATGCATAAGTAGAGGTGATGTGATGACGGTTGAGAAACAAAAGAACCTGCAACACAAAATAAGGAAGCTTCATGAATCAAACGAAGATGAGACGGTGCGAAGCTTAAATAGGAGTAGATCCGATACAAGAGGTGCGAATACTAGCCAAAGAGAGTCGCAACCTAGTGATGAAGACACACATGATGAAGCCGAGGATGTGCAAGGTGGTGCTCGTACTCGTGGCGGTCGTGTTAGTGCTCGTACTGGTGGCGGTCGTGCTGGTCCTCGTACTCGTTGTAGCACGAGAAAAAAAGAGTTCGTCATGGTGATCGACATACCCTTCCTCCTTCTCCTTAACTCTACGTTGATTCTCCTTCACTCTACGTTGATTCTAAAAATTGCGTCAAACTTAGGTTTTTTTTTGTGGGTGGATTATAACTTCTTGCGACAATATTCATATATCAATTTAGTTAGAATGTATGAGAAAGTTTTTATCTTAAATTGGTTTAGCTAAATTTCATGTTTTATTTACAAAAATTTCAAGTTGGAAACCAAGCAAAGGAGAAATCAACTTAAAAAACAAAATAACTGATTATTTACGGTTGGGTCCGCAAATCCATACCTAACCGTAAAACATCCAAAACCATATTTCCTAAAGTTACGGTTGGTTTTTGAATCAAAACCTAACCGTAAATATTCCTGGACCCTTTTACAGTTGGGTTCGATTGACAATTGCCAACCGTAAATTATCCTGGATAGTTCAAATTTTTTGTTTTGAAGATCATTTACGGTTGCGTTCGATTGTCAATTCCCAACCGTAAATTCTCCTGAGTAGTTCAATTTTTTTTTTATGATTATTTACGGTTGGGTTCAATTGTCAATTCCCAACCGTAAATTCTCCTGTGTAGTTGTTTTGTGTTGATTCTTTACGGTTGGGTTTTTGTTTGTTTGAATGACCCTATTTACTTTAAATCTAGTAAAATTGAATGAATAAGTTTAAAAATTTGATTTTTAAACCCAAATTTGGAGTGAAAGGATTTACAAAAAAATAAGGGTCCAGGAACATTTACGGTTGGGTTGGGACTCAAAAACCCAACCGTAAAACTGTAGGGAAAAAAATGACAGGTTTACGGTTGGGAATCAAAAACCGAACCCAACCGTAACTGGTGCAACAAATATCCATGCACATAGTGCGTTACGGTTGGGTCCTATGCTAAAACCCAACCGTAAAATTGTTACGATTGATTGTTCCGCCATGAAAATACAGTTACGGTTAGATTAGGATGAACACCTAACCGTAATTGTTAGTTACGGTTGGGTACGATGCTGAAAACCCAACCGTAAAACTGTTACGATTTGGTTTTCCGCCATGAAAGTACGGTTGCGGTTTTGTTAGGATGAACACCTAACCGTAAATATTGTCTACGATTTGGTTCGACAAGAAAACCCAACCGTAATGTTCCCTGAATCACAAAAAAAATCATACTTTTTTACGTAATTTCATCAAATTTGAGCCATAAAAAGACCAAGAGTTTAAGTTAGATGTATACCTGACTACTCTGGTTGAGTGAATCAAAATCTAGGATTTTTAAAAAAACTACAAAAAATTCTCTTTCATTTCTTCTACTTTTTCTTCTCACCAAACCAAAAAGAAGAAAAATTTGATTTGATTTGATTAAGTATAAGATTATTTTAGATTAATTATTATTAGCCTAATCTATTAGCTAAGTAGTTTTACTAATATTAACTAAACATGGGTAGTTTAGCCATTATGAAAATATAATGGATAAGGGATTTTTAAAATTCATACCTAGTGTACCTATTTTATCTTCATATGAGAAGCCCCTCTATTAGAATGGAAAGCCTCTATATGAGGCTTCTTATTTTTTTATGTGAGATATTGTTGTGTGACGGCAATTTATGAATCAATACCATTATACAGGTAGGATTAAAGAAAGAACAAGAAGAAAATGAGCACAAGAAAAAGGAAAAAGCAGAGGCACACCTTTATACTATTATAAAGGTCTTTCTTCTCGGACCAATTTAACTTTCATTTGTAAAGTTGGGACCTCCTAGACTGGCACATATTATTGGAAAAAAAAAATTCTCTAGTGAATAAAGGTTTTTTTAAGAACAATTCTTTGATGCTTCTAGGTTGTAAGAAATGAGGATCTCACAGAACAGATTGGCAAGGATATTTATTTTGAGTTCGTGGATCATGATAAAGTTCGCAGCTTTCGCATTCAAAGTGGTAATATCTTCCTTTGGGAACGATGTGATCTAAATCTAATTGTACGCTTGGAGAATCTTCATGTGTTTTGAAAACCGGATTCAGTGTAGAACAACACAGAACAAGAAGGAACAGAAGATCCCGTATACATTCCTTCATCATTATCATTCTAATCAAAGATTCAAACTTTTGGAGATACAGTAAAACCTCTATAAATTAATACTCGATAAATTAATAACCTTGATAACATTAATAATTTGTCCAGTCCCAACTTGGGACCAGTATAAAATTGGACCCCAATCGATAAAATAATAAGATAATAACTTTTTTGAAATCCCAGTGTATATATATTGGTCCCAATGAACTATAAATTAATAATTACTAAAAGATTCCAAATTCTAAGATTGTCTAGTAAAAAATGAATCTATAGTCATTTGTTTTTTTGTTGAACTTCAAATCTATATTGAGTTCATCTTTAAATCTCTTCATTGCACTTAAGAGTTGGGGCATTTTCTTCTCGTACTGCAACAAAAAGTTGTGAAGAGTTGTTGCTGCTTGCAATGCTTCTTTCCGAGTGACCGGTTCCAAAGCTATTGAATCATCCTCAACTTCGTCATCGACCGGATTTTGAATGGTATCCGCCATAATTTCTTCAATGCTTTGAACCTCGTAACATTCATTATTTTCACCAGTAATCTAGCAAGTGATTCACATCCATTTTGTGACGATAATGCATACCTGTAATCAAGTTCTCAAGCTCACGAATGTCTTCCCCAGAATTTACATCGTTTAAATCACTTGAGCCGGTTGGATTCGCCGAACGAATTTTACAGTGTCGAAAGCAATTTGCTATGGCCTCTTGTTGCACATTTCTCCAAGCTGAGACGGCCAAATTGATAGCATCTAAAACATTAATCTTTTCCGGAGAAGAAATGTCCAACTCATAACCTTCCAAAAATCTTACGGTAAAACCTTTTACGGTAGTACATTTTAAAGGCTCTAATTATCCCAGCATCACATGGTTGAATTTTTGAAGTCATGTTTGGCGGTAGAAATAACAACTCAATGTTTTGCAACCCTTGGATATTATTTGAATGGGCTGGACAATTATCCACTACCAAGAGAATTTTTCGACCGTGCATTTTTTCATCCAGCCAACGAACATATTCTTCGAAAAGCAACC
>JAJJMC010003991.1:11401628-11506866 GCA_023531435.1 Papaver californicum
AAAACATCGGTTACGGTTGGGTATTGGCTGGAAACCCAACCGTAACACTTATGGCCTCAACACATAAATTCCCTAGGATATTACGGTTGGGTTTTCAGCCAGAACCCAACCGTAAATTCTACTGGATAACTTTAATTTTGATTCTCTAATTTGTTTGTTTTTCGATTTTTCTTTGTTTGAATGACCCAATTTACCTTCAATCTAGTTAAAATGATTGAATAAGTTCAAATTTTTGATTTTGAAACCCAAATTTTACCTTAAAACTCAAAGGTAAAAACATCAGTTACGGTTGGGTTTTGGCTGAAAACCCAACCGTAAGGTTTATGACCTTAAAACATAATTCCCCTATGATATTACGGTTGGGTTATTTTCAAAACCCAACCGTAAATTCTATTTGTGGAAAGTTTTGGGTCGTTTTTGAATTATATTTTTTTTGGGTTTTCAAATAGAGCCGTTCAAACCTTGTACGACCCATTTTTCAAAATATAACCGTTATACTTCTGGTTTATAAGTGGAATAGTTGAGTACATATCCTTTCCATCCATTTTTTTTCAAAAAATAAACCTTTATGTTACAACAATCATCTCCAACATAGTGGAACATGGGTCAACCTGGCATTAAAAATCCAGATTTTTCTTTGGAAGAAGATTTATGTATTTGCCGCAACTATGTATTATGTTTTCCAAAAAGAGGAGAAGAAAGAAGGCAAAGTGGCATAACGAGTCCGAGTTATTGGCAAACAATCCATGAAAACTTTTGTTCTGAAACCGGCAACCCTTATAACCGTGATCACGTCAAGTTGATTTGTCGATATAACACTATACACCGATACGTAGAAGAATTTATGGCATTAGTTCGTATTATTGGTCAACTACGACTTAGGGGTGAAACCGATGATGAGGTGTTACAGAGATCTCTTGAGGAATGGAGGAGATGGAAAATATGGCCCTTTTTATACCTACCTCATTATCACATCCTAAAAGACTTTTTGCTCACTCGTAAACCTATTTATTAGTTCTTTTGTTATGCCATTTGGGTTTTTTAGTGTTAATTTCAATTGTATCCCAGGTTACTTTAATGATTGCATGGGTTGTAATGTGGTCAAAAATTTGATGTTTACATAAATTTTGTGTTTTGAACCCAGTTTTGAGTGAATTGAAATTCCAAAAAAAGGTTAATTATAATAATATTACGGTTGGGTTTGGAGTGCAAACCCAACCGTAAACCTTCCAGTTTAAATTCATCCAGTTTTACGGTTGGGTTTGTACTCACAAACCAACCGTAAAAGTGACAGGTTTACGGTTGGGTTTTGAGTACAAACGCAACCGTAAACCTGAGTGAATTTAAACTGGAGGGTTTACGGTTGGGTTTTCACTCAAAACCCAACCGTAATATTATTATAATTGTTCAGTGACTAGTTTACGGTTGGGTTTTTACTAAAAACCCAACCGTAAACCTGGAAACATTTTGTAGTAACACATATGATAGTACAAATTTTTATATTCCAAAAAACTATATTCATATTATGATTCCTCCAACATACATATTAACATTCTGACTCCGACTCAGAAACAAATGATATGAATTGAAATGTCGGTGAGGGTTTTAATGCCTTCCAGAGTTCGAAATTGTGCTTGAATCTCTGACACCAAGACTTGGCGATATCACCGTCGTACCCATCCTGTAAAGGGGGTAATGGACTTCCTTCTTTCAACTTTAGACCAACAAAATGGCAGTTCTGCACCAGCCCAATCACACATCTTCTATTTGCCAATTGTTCGACAAATGTTGATCTTGTTGGTGCAAATGTTAAACAATATCCATTTGAGATATAATGGATGACGCAATTAAAAGCGTTGGCAAGGATTTGGCCACATATTGGCATGCTCATCCAATACTCACTAGTGCAATTCTTATTGCATATTAAACGCCTTTCGAGAGCAATGAACTCCTCGTTTAACAACGACTCTTCATCTCTATATGCACACATCATTGGCTTGTATATATCCGGGTAAGAGCGTAGTTCAACCGCTGACTTATGCCTTACAAAAGTTACTTCGTCCATACCCAACCCTGCTGCTCCGCTAAATGGTCCAACTTGTTCGATGAATACATGGTATCCACAATTACCATCACCGGCAACATCGTCGGTGGCCTTTATGTATGGACGAAAAAAAGCTGGGAACGATGACATATAATTTTCATAAATAATTTGCTCGGTTCGGACGATTTTGCCATTCTCATTTCTTGAATAGTTAGATGGAAATTTCATCAATCCTCTTGCAATCCGGATCGTATATGGCTCTTCAACCACTAATGTATTGCTTTTAAGTTTTTCTTTTCTTCTTGCTAATTCTTTCATACTAACTCTTTTTTTTCTTCTTGCTAATTCCTTCATACTTACTCTTATTGAGTTTGGGTGTGGAGGAACTTTTCCCTTGGCACCAAGTTCAATTGTTGAACTATCTTGAGTGGGAACCGCGGGACCTTTTCCTTTAATATCTACTACACTTGGTCCCCCTTATTCCGTTCGACTTATTTTTCGTTGAGCATCGTCCTCCTTCTCATCCTCTGCTTCATATTCATTTTGCAAATGCTCAAATGCACAAGGGTTTCTTTTCTTTGATTCTTCATGCAATTCCCTAGCTTTTTTCCGTCCCACGGCCCTCGATTCTTTGGTAGAAGGCCTACCTTTTCTCTTCCCTCTAATTGGTTCCTTGACAGAGTACCTTGTGTGCGGAAACACGAAGTAACTCAAGTTTGTCAACCAAATTTGCCTTTGCGCCTTATTTAATGTATCGTATTTCTTGGCTATAGCCTTTCCAACTTGGGTGTCGGCAAACGATGCACCAAAATCTTGTTCGACGATGGGTTCATCGAAAGACAATTGTTGCCAAAACGGATCAATATCTTGAATTGGGATCACACCGTCTTCTTCGTACTTGGGCATCATATGCCGGCAGGGAAGTCCCAAACTTGACATGTTAGGACAAACACACTCTTCTTCTCCGTGTAAGTTGCCCAATCTATAGTGTTTTATTTCGTACATTATCATCTCAATAGCACAATGCGACACCTTATAAAAAATACTTTGGAGCAATGGTTCGTCTTTATAGCTGACGTGTTTTCTAGAAAGGCTTTTTTCAAAAGATTCCTTAACTCTGTCAAGGTCACGGACAAAATAATCGTGCATCGCTTCGAAGACCGTAACAAACCCACCATCACAATTATGAATCTTCTTCTTCATTCTGTTGTGAGATGACTCCACGGTACTTGTAGCTTGGTTGTCAAACTGCCTATATTGGTTTGTGAACGCCGCTACAAACTTCTCTTTGTGGGGATTCAACCAATTGTCCATCAAATAGTTCACAACTTTTGGATAATTACTCCAATGCAAGCATAACATACGAACATTTTCTTCATAGTCTTCCTTGGTGATAGACCATGTCAAAGCATCCCATTCAGTTTGGAAACTAGCCCATTTTAGTTTCGCCAACTTGTCATCCTCCTTGAATTTTTCTTTGGCCGCTTCTTGTTCTGATACCGGCAATTTATTAATTCTCTCCATCTCGCTTCTCTTTGTTGGACGAATAATCGTTTTGCACTTGGTTTGAATATTATTCCACAAGTGGAACGTGCAAAGAAGATGATGAGCATCTCGGAATACCCTTGCAATGGCATTCATCAAGCCTTGTTCTTTGTCGGTGATAATTACCTTAGGGGTATAACCTTCAACGTAGAATAATTTAATTTGTTCTAATGCCCACACATAGCTATCTTGGAGCTCGTTTCTCAAGAAGCAAAAGGCAACACTAAACGGGGACTTGGTAGAAGTTTGCCCTACAACATTCAATACCGGGAGCTCATACTTGTTAGTTTTGTACGTGCAATCCATCATAAGCACTTGATGGGAGCATCGTGCTAACTTTATAAACTCGGGATGAGCCAATATAATATGCTTAATTTCTTTATTTTCATCTTCTTCGTGAAACATGGTGTAGTTTTTTGTCTCCCCCAAGTACAAAAGTTGTTGGATCGGGTCCCTTTCTTCCCATTTCTCACGCTTCAACTTGGCTTTGGCGTTGTAGATTGTCTCC
Source organism: Papaver californicum (assembly GCA_023531435.1). NCBI lineage: Eukaryota > Viridiplantae > Streptophyta > Magnoliopsida > Ranunculales > Papaveraceae > Papaver > Papaver californicum. Next base: position 11,405,726 of record JAJJMC010003991.1, read on the forward strand.
AACGTAGACACATTATTTGAGTTTATTTTCTTCAAGTGCCCGAGTATATCACTGGGTTTCAAACGCTTATCCGTCATATCGTTTACGATGAGCTTTTCTTCCTTGGTAAGCCGGGCCATAGAAGGATGCGTTAACAAAGTCTCTGGTGGTAGGTGTTTGTGACGACCGCATACAACTGTAGACAAGAACCACTTATTCTCGTTGTTCTTATGAAATTGAAGTTTGAAAGGACATCCCGTCTTCTTAGTGTAAGTTTTTCGTTTGATCTTCGTCTTTGGTACATACTCAGTACCCTTCTTTGCATGTCTTGTGTATTGTCCACTACACTCACAAACCATTTGAAAGCGGTTGTGTTTTTGTTGGTTGTTACAAACAATCACACACATGATGAGTTTCCCATGTTCTGTAGCCCACTTCTTTGCATCTTCTTTTTTATCCCATGTCTACATGGTCCAAAAACATAAAGTTAGGTGAAAAAAAATGGCATTATGACAATTGTCGATAGGGATTAACAACTTATCTATAACCTACCAGGTCGTTTAAATAGTGATCCGTAGTATCTATAGTTTCAATATCATTTGGAGGAGGCTGATCATACATTGGTTGAGGTACAACCGAGACCTGAACAAAAAAGATCAAGGCCAAGCGTCAGAAAAAACACTAAAACCAATAAGTTTACGGTTGGGTTAGAAGCATCGGACCCAACCGTAATAGCGTCATACCCAACCGTAATATCGTCATACCCAACCGTAATACATGGAAAAAAAGTCAACCCAATGTTACGGTTGGGTTTGCAGCCAAAACCCAACCGTAACAAGTGCAGTAAATACCCATGCACGTAATAAGTTACGGTTGGGTTTACCCAACCGAAAAACTGTAAAACTGTACTTTTCAGAAACACAAATGGATACTTACGGTTGGGTTTCTTGAGAAAAACCAACCGTAACTATACTGTTGTAACAAAAAAAAAATTTTTTATGCACTTCAGTTCCTTAAATATCTGCAAAAAATGAAAAAGAGTTTAAGTTAGAATCATACCTGACTATTCTCAGCAGTTGTATCTTCACTTTGACGACTAATATCTCCATTTGCTTTAGTTTCACCATCACAACTTACACTTAAAACCTCTCTACCATCCAAATAATCATACATAGTTGGGTCTCCCTCAATGGGTATGTAGAATTTAGTTTGGCAATCATACAAGGATTCACCCTCCACAAATTTGCCACTAGAATCACTCATTTTGTTGTTTTCAAAATTTTGTGTTAAAACTCTCTTATCTCTCTTCCACTTTTCCCACCAACACAAAACAAATACAAGATTGATTTAACCATAAAAAATGAAGAATATATGAAACGAAGATGATCATTTACGGTTGGGTTTCAAGAAACAACCCAACCGTAAATAAATTACCAATTAAAAACTTATGTTTACGGTTGGGTAAGATAATTAAACCCAACCGTAATATAATTTGTAATAAAATAACATATTTGTTACGGTTAGGTTACATTACATAACCCAGCCGTAAATGATCATCGCACTTAAACTAACACTAAAAATTACGGTTGGGTTCTAAGCCAAAACCCAACCGTAATATAATTTGCACAAAAATCACTAGGATATTACGGTTGGGTTTTAATGCAAAACCCAACCGTAAATTATCACTCAATAGTCACAAAAAAATTACAATTCCAACGGTTATTTTTTTTCAAAATCTAGCCGTTGGGAATTTTTTCCCTATAAAAGGAAACATTTCCTCCTCATTATTCTCTATCCCTTTCATTCTCATTATAATTCTAGACTTTCCAACTCATTCTCGCCATACCCTTTCAACCATTTAAAATGGTTCGATACACGAATGATGAAGATGTTGCAATTGTTCGAGGGTGGGTTACGATGATAGACCACGCTTACGAGAGAGCCTTCTATAACAACAATAGAAACGTTGATATAGATGAAAATTGGATGGACTGTCAGGAGGACGATTCTTGGTGGGAGGGTGTGTTTGAAATGTTTGTGGCATTACACGGGAATAGATATCGGAGGACGATCAGTAACATCAAGGGACGCTTTGAGGCGTTGTATAAAGAAATGGAAAACCTAAAACTGGAAATGAAAATGAGAGTTGAAGCATTTCCCCACGAAACCAATGTGGAAAGAGTAAGTGTGTCAATTAATAAATCGTTCTTTCTTCCCAATTTTTTTTTAAAATAATGAAACTTATAATTGATTTATTTTTTTCAGCATGTCATGGCTAGGGCGCAGTATAAAATCAAATATGGGAAGGAGTTCAAGCATATAGATTGCTATCGTATCTTGGAACAAAGTTTATATCTTGAGTTTCGCCGTTATGATTAAGTGTTTAAGTGTTTAAGTTTAATCATCTAATGATCTACTGTATTTCGTTTCCTTTAGTTCTTCCTTTAATGTTAAAAATAAGGTTTTTAACAACTATGGTATTTGATAAGAAAATTAACTAAATCCAAGCATAACTAATTTTGTCTTAAAAACTTCTCTTACGGTTGGCTTCCATGACTCAACCCAACCGTAACTAGAATCCATACTAAAAAAATTCATATTTATGGTTGGGTTCGATTACTAAACCCAACCGTAACAAAAATTGAACAAACACCAAACTTTCTTACGGTTGGGTCTCAAGGAAAAAGCTAACCGTAACAATATTGTAAAATATACACTAAAACTAACACTAGAAGTTACGGTTGGGTTCGGTTACTCAACCAAACCGTAACTACATTTCACTCAAAATATCATTTTACGGTTGGGTTCGATTACTAAACCCAACCGTAAATAAATTGTAGAAACACCACAACTAAATTACGGTTGGGTTTCACCTCAAAACCTAACCGTAAATTCTACGGGAATCTCAAAATGTCTGAATTTACGTCCTCTCAAAATAGACAATTCCAACGATTTTTTTTTCTTTCAAAAATCTACCCGTTGGTGACTTTTTCCCTATAAAAGGAAACCTTTACTTGTCACTTTCTCATTATTCTCTATCCCTTTCATTCTCATTATAATTCTACACTTTCTCATTATTCTCACCATACCCTTTCAACCACTAAAAATGGTAAATACATACACGAATGATGAAGATGTTGCAATTGTTCGAGCATGGCATACGATGGTAGAGCATGCTTATGATAGAGCCTTCTATAACAACAATAACAACGTTGTTTCACAAGAAGATTGGCATGAGGGTCAAGATACCGATGAATGGTGGAATCGTGTATTTCGAATGTTTGCGGCATTACATGGGAATGTAAACCCTTGGGTTACGTGGAGAGCCATCAAGAGACGGTTTGAGACGTTGTATCGATGCATGAACAACTTAAAGCTGGAAATGCAAGCTAGATTCGAAGCAAATCCCTACGAGAACGGTGTGGAAAGAGTAAGTTTGTCGATTAATAAATCGTTAATTAAAAAGAGATTTCTAAAATTCAAACTTATAATTGATTTGTTTTTTTTCAGCATGTGTTGGCTATGGAGCAATATAGAATCAAATATGGGGAGGAGTTCCAAGCATACAGATTGTTGTCGTATTATGGAAACAAGTCGGGTGTTTGATTTTCGCCATTATCTTTAAGTGCTTAAGTGGAATCATCCAATGTTCTATTGTATTTCGTTTCCAATCGTTTATTTCCTTTAATGTACTACTTTAAATCTATTACAATAGAAGGAATAAGTTACAAAGTTGGGTTTTAAACCCAAATTGGAGTATATTGAAAATCAAAAAACAGTTAACAAAACCATTTACGGTTGGGTCCTATTACTAAACCCAACCGTAATACATTTTGTACAAACACCACAAATTGTCTACGGTAGGGTTTTAAGGCAAAACCCACCGTAACTATGTTTTGAAATTCAAACAAAAATTTACAGAATCTGTTACGGTTGGGTTATAAGCCCAACCCAACCGTAAATTGTACTGGATACGGTTGGGTTTTGCCTTAAAACCCAACCGTAATTATGTGTTGAAATTGGAACATAAATTATCAGAATTGTTACGGTTAGGTTATAAGCCAAAACCCAACCGTAAATTCTACTAGCTACGGTTGGGTTTTAAGGCAAAACCCAACCGTAACTCTGTGTTGAAATTAGAACAAAAATTATCAGATTATGTTACGGTTGGGTTATAAGCCAAAACCCAACCGTAAATTCTACTGGATAACACAAATTTAGATTATCTAATTTGTGTTTTTTTCTTTTTTTCTTTGTTTCAAACACCCAATTTACCTTCAATCTAGAAAAAATGATTGAATTATTTCAAATTTTGATTTTTAAAACTCAAAATTAACCAAAAAAATCAATTCTCCTAAGGATAAGTTACGGTTGGTTTTTCCTTTAAAACCCAACCGTAACTATGGGAAAAATGTTGTTCATCATTTTCTTCAACTTACGGTTGGGTCTGGTTGAAAACCCAACCGTAACTAGGGGAAAAATTGGTTCATTATTTTTCTTCTACTTACGGTTGGGTCTGGTTTAAAACCCAACCGTAACTTGGGAAAAAGATGGTGTTCATCATTGTTCTTTGAGTTACGGTTGGGTTTTGTTGAAAACCCAACCGTAATTTTGGGAAAATATGGTGTTCTTCGGTGTTCTTGGTGTTACGGTTGTGTCCGACATAAAACCCAACCGTAACTTTCTCTGAATCATAAAAAATCAAACTTTCAAATCGTGATTTCATCTAATTTGTGCCATAAAAAGATCAAGAGTTTAATCTAGAGGTATCTAAATGCTACTATGGTTTATTGAATCAAAATCTAGGGTTTAAAAATAAACCCATAAAATTTTCTTAAATTTCATCAAGTTTTTCTTCCCACCAAACACAAATTAAAAAAAAAAAATTTGATCCAAAAAATTTGATTAAGAAATATATTATGTTTAATTAATCATGATTAGCTTAATCTAATCTTAACTAATTAATGTAATTAAGATTAATAATCAAGGATAGTTTGGGTATTTGATAAGAATTATGGATAAGGGGTTTTTGAGTTTTACTTCATAGTGTCCCTATTTCGTCTTATTATTGGAGCCCCTCTATTGATGTTGGAGCCCCTATACGAGGCTTCTTTCGCTGTATGGCCTTCGGCAAAACATTCAAACATTATCCTTCTCTTCTTCGCCGAAACACACTTCTTTCAGTTCTTCACTTTGAACCACCGTTTTCTTCCCCACTCCAGTTTCAGCTAAAATATTCCAACACTATCACTCTCTAATGTCTGGAATTTTTCGATGGCAAAAATTAAAAGAAACAGCTAGATACATCCCAGTATCAATAACAAGTTCATCATATTCTTCACCTAATTCCCGATTCAATTTGATTTCAAACCGATTCAGCTGTCTTCATGTGAGTACTTATCGATCTTTATTACAAGAACGTTACAAATGGGATAAAACACCATGTGATGATTTTTATAAAGGTACAATTCGAGCTGAATCTAATTGTCCACGTTGTTCAGCTCAAATCAATCTGACTTTTTGTAATCATGGTAACCCAATTGGTTATCAAGCTCTTAATTTATGTCCTAATTGTAAAACTGCTTATTATTTCCGACCTCAAAAACTTGTTCCTTTACAAGGGAATTTCATTGAAATTGGTCAACTTAAAGGGCCAACTAAATTTTGTGAAGGTGATGGAGAGGATTTGGAGAAACAGTTCAGAGTTTCGTGTTTGGAGAAGATGAGGGAGTTAGCCGGTGGGGAACCACCTGTGCCACCCGTGGAGGTGAAAACTCCGCCTGGACCGCCGTTTGAACCTGGGTTGAATGTGGTACGGGGACTTGGAAATGTTACAGGAGGTAATAATGGTGGGACTGAGAATGATGGATGGGGAGGTTCACATTTGGGGAAGAATTTACCAACTCCAAAAGAAATTTGCAAAGGTCTTGATCAGTTTGTTATTGGACAACAGCGAGCGAAAAAGGTATCATATCTAACCGACTCATACATTTCAGCGGTTGGAACAGTTCAGGTCTAGCTTATGTATTCAGTGGCATTACACCATTAGTTGTTGCTCTTGTACAAATTTATTGTGTGTTTCTACTGTAACTATTTGGACTGTTTCATGCGGCAAAAGTATTCTGGAGCTGTTAATAACAAATTATGAATCACAGACAGTATTGTAAAGTAATTGCCATTCAAATGCTAAAGAAATGCTTATCCTGGTTGAGGCAAAAAATATTTGATTGACAGCTGTTTTTCATCAATATTGCAGGTGCTTTCTGTTGCTGTATATAATCATTACAAAAGGATATATCATGCCTCAATGAAGAAAGGACGGTTAGTTTTCTTACTATGCTTTGTGAATTAGTGTGTATTAGAAACTGTAGTGCTTGTGTATTCTGCCTCATATAGTACTATGGTGGCTCATTTTTGTCTGTTTAAATTGATGAATAATACACATCGTTTGACAAAAACTCTAGGTCAGCAAAAGAATCAGAGAATCTTGAGGCTGTACTTGATGGGGATGATTCTGTCGAGCTAGACAAAAGCAATGTACTCCTAATGGGTCCTACTGGCTCGGGTACAACATCTGCTTCTTAATTTTAGACTCATTACCATATCACGACTGCAGAGGTGTTTGCTTTCTTGTGTATGCAAAATGTCACAGTTCGGATTGCTTGGGTTTGGCTTATAATTCTGAAAATGAACAGGGAAGACCTTACTTGCAAAAACACTAGCTCGCTTTGTGAATGTGCCATTTGTCATTGCAGATGCAACAACTTTGACACAGGCAAGTTTTGCACCTCCATCTGTTGCGAATGGCATGTTTCATGGTTCAGATTTCTCTAGCACTGCATATATTCAGTATCTGTTACTCTTATGGATTGATGTGTCATCACAAAGTAAATCATGTGATTTTCGAAGTATCGTTGCCAACTTAGACTCAATGCTCTACCATCACGACCACTAATCTAACCTTCTCATCTAGGTTGCTTGACAACGTTACTCATTTTACGGTGTGATTGTCTACCATTGTTTGTCTTTTGTTTTGAATCAAGAAAATAAACATCAGTACATTTAAACAATGATGAGCTAGTGTATGTTGAAATTTGGTTATACTCAATGAAAGTTTCTATATGCAGCCATCGTGGTTTGTTTAGGTACAGTATGCAAGAAAATGCAGCACACTTCATTTCATTTTGTACAGTCCTAATTTTCTGCATGTCAAGTGCATTGATGAGCAATTATAATGGTCTTTCATGTGACTGCCATTTCTTGTTCCTGGTTAGGTTCTCTATTGTATTTGTGGGAGTCTTTGCAGTTGTTTTAGGGTCAAAGCTAAAGCAATCAAGTTTTTCTTTGCGCAGGCAGGTTATGTTGGGGAAGATGTGGAGTCAATTTTATATAAGCTACTTTCGGTAGGGATTTTATTTGCTTCATTTTTAGATACATGCTTTCTTCAGATATCTGAAGCCGTTCCTTTTGCTATTTTCCCTATTCGAAGTCTTATCTGCATATAAATTATATATTGAGCATGTGGTGGTTGTTTCTGGTATTCGAAAGGATGCATATTTGCATGTCAATGTGTATCCAAAACCAACTTATGTTTGTAGTACAAATGTTGCTAAGTGAAGTATGAAGGCCTTTGCTAAAGCAAATGTCAATGACTTGTATATCAATCACAGATAAAGGCTTATTGTCATGTCTGACAAGAAAACATGTTTTTTGCTAGTAGTGTAAAGATGCATTTCCCCTAGCTCCTGAAAAAGACATTATATGGACTGGATTTAAAGGGTACATCATTGACATTTATAGTTGTCATATCATTTATCATAAAACCTAGCTCAGATATTTCCTACGTCCTTTTCGATTTTGTATTTAGGCTGCAGATTTCGACGTAGAAGCAGCTCAGCAAGGGATGGTCTACATTGATGAAGTTGATAAGATAACTAAGAAGGTGGTCTTACTTTCACTTTTCTGTTTAAAGCATACATGTGTATTACTTGTCATAATAAGTACTTAAGTATTTCTTTTCTCCAACAATGTTAGCAGGCTGAGAGCATGAACATAAGTAGAGATGTATCAGGAGAGGGTGTTCAGCAGGCATTACTGAAAATGTTGGAAGGAACTGTAAGTTCATCAATCACACTACTTTCAGCTTAATTCTATTTGCATCTTATTCAATGCAATTTTGAAGCATGCTTATTGTGCCTATTCTAGTCTTTGTCCCATTGGTTCATGTTGTTTTACTTTTTCGTATCAGCAAAAATTGCTGAATTTTGAAATTCCATTCATCAACATTATGGATTTATAAATTTCAAACTGTGGTGATGTACTTGTTCTGATACCATGGCCACTCTTTCTAACGTAAATTCCAGCCATAGTACTTTCTTTGATTAATCAAGAAGTAAAAGTTCTATAACACTTAGTTGTAAACTCCTTCACTCAGGAAAGCAGGATAATTTCCTTCATCTGAATGAGAGGTTGCTAGCAGCACTTACTCTCTGATATAAACTAACTACGTATACTTCTCATTCAGTCAACTTTGATATGCAAATTCCTTCCCATCATGACATAATCTGGTTACCTTGGGCTTGAAGGAATTCAACAAGTGAAAGTTGACATCTTCTAGATTCATAGTTTTACTTATCTGCAACTTTGTAGTTTCATGAGGCATATTCACATGAAAGATTGTGGACTTAAGAATGCATGAATCATTTCTGAATCGAGTCCGTTGCTTATGTTGCTTAACATTAAGTATACTGCTGTCAAACTTTTACAGATAGTGAATGTCCCCGAGAAGGGAGCTCGTAAGCATCCTCGTGGTGATAATATTCAGGTACCTGAAGCTAGCCACTTATTATGCTAAGCCTCCCTCTCAAATTATTCAATAATGTTCATCTGTGGTTCTGCAGATAGACACAAAAGATATACTCTTTATATGTGGTGGAGCATTTATCGACTTGGAAAAAACCATTTCAGAGAGGTATCCACAAGTTATGATGTGTTTTGACGGGAAGATTGTTTTTTTTTTCTCTCTTTCCTATCATTCACTGACGAGGGTCAAATTCGTATTTGCTAGACGGCAGGATTCTTCTATCGGCTTTGGGTCACCAGTTCGTGCCAACATGAGAGCTGGTGGGCTAACCAATTCTATGTTGACATCATCGTTATTGGAAACTGTGAGAATCAAGCCTCTTTCATGGTTGAAAAAAAGAAGAAGAAAATCTTAAGTTATTAGTTAATATCTAGATATATCTTACTTTTTATTTTATCTTTGTATAGTCTCCCATCTTGATATAACCTATTTATGGATCATGTAGAGTTATTCTATCAGAAAAGGAGGCTGATTAGTTTATATGTGATTTGCAGGTTGAAAGTGCTGATCTTATTGCATACGGTCTCATACCTGAATTTTGTGGACGCTTTCCAATCCTGGTTAGTTTGTCAGCTCTAAATGAAGACGAGCTTGTTCAGGTATATATCAACAGTTTATATCTCATGTTTGCTATGTATGTTTATTCCTCAGATACATTTTTCCACATCACTTCTCTGTTAGATCTATTAAAGTTATACTTTACACTTTTCATGCACTCAAATTTCAAAAGAACGAAAAAGAGGAAACAGTAATTTCATGATTGAACTTTTTTCACTTTAAGATAAAAGTTTCCCTTTAGATAACTTAGGTTTATTACAATTGGATTTTCGTGAGGCCTTCATAAATTAAAATATTAACGGACTCTTAGGGCGTACAACAAAGGCAAAAGCCTCACAGCTTGAGGCCAGAAGCTATGATTCCAGAGTTTCTTACAGCTATTGGTAGTGGATAGGCTAATTAGTAACATGAACATGGAATCAAGTGCATAATATCTTGAAACATTGCCCAGTTCCGAAGTCAAATCTTTGCGACATATTTGACAGAGTTTCCTTGGTGTTGTTTCTTCTACAATAGGTCCTCACGGAGCCCAAAAACGCTCTTGGTAAACAGTACCGAAAAATGTTCAGCATGAACAATGTAAGTTCCTTTGCCATTTTTGTCCCTTGGATCTTGAAATCTTTCTTTCTTGTGGTAAATGTAATGTTGTGACACATTTTAGGTCAAGCTACACTTTACGGAGAACGCACTACGTTTGATTGCAAAGAAAGCAATGTCTAAGAACGCTGGAGCAAGGGGCTTAAGAGGGATACTGGAGAACATTCTCACGGAAGCAATGTATGAGGTAAGAGTACTGGCCTGCAGTTTATATTGAATATTGTAATAGTGGGAATGCAGATAATTTCTTAATCAAACCATCCCTAATAAGAAGCAACTTTGTTCATTCTCAGATTCCAGATGTTAAGATGGGGAGTGACAAAATAGACGCAGTTGTGGTGGATGAGGAGGCAATCGAATCAATGATATCACATGGCTTAGGAGCAAAAATTCTTCGCGGAGAGGGTTCATTGGAGCGTTACCTTGTGGAAGTCAGGTTGAAAGATCAAATGGTATGTCTGGTATCTATTGTCTTTCTCCTAATCATTTTCTTGCTCATGTCAAATGCTAAAGATCTTGATCGGAAAGATGGGAGTTCCATTTGTTGACTGGTTTTTAACAAGGGTTAATAAGACCCCGACGATCAATGTGTGATTGGTGGTGACTATACTGGTAATGGGGTGGTAGTTTGACCCTTCAAAACCCACCAATAACTTGATGGTCTAGTTTTAAAATTCCACATTCGACATGGTTTACCAGAAGTGGTGTGGCATGTTTATACCGACTGATGTTAGCTAATGGCAACCCACAGGAAGTGTAAATTTAAAATTTCATTGTCAGACTTGCACCCAATTCACCTAATGCAGGTGTTAGGGCAGGAACCGTTTTCTGAATTAAAAGTGATCCTTCTGACCGTTGGCTTTGATTTAAATCATGAACAATTTTATTTGGTTTCAGGGGAAAAAGGATGTTGAGGAGCCGGATTCTTTGGAGGGAGAAACAGAGGCCACACCAAGAGTCATGAGCGTGTAGCTTGACCACTGTCATCCAGCATTTAGCATGTAATTTATCTGCAACCATCACAGCTACGAGTAGCACACTGTAAAATCTCTTTCCCTTTGTACATAAAATATCTTCTAAAATGTATGTATAGTTCCATCCTTTAAATGATAAAACCTAGGAAATTAAAAAAATGTATAAATAGTAGTAATAAGAAGCTACATTAGTACAATGTATCATTCCTTGCTATTCAACCTTCAACCTTCGTGAATATCAACAGAAATTGCTTCTGTTCTGTTCCTGTAATTAATAAAGAGTTGTTAGAAATATCTTTACAAGTGGAGAGCATACAGAGTTAGCTAAAATATGACTGCATTAATGTAGAAGGTTAATGGAGATTTCTCATCTTAACTGCAGAGTTCAATGTATAGGAACTTAAAACAATCATATTTTTATGACAACAATCTGAGATAGGATAAAGTGTAATGGGTTCCCATTAGTCAATTCTTGTGCACCTCCAATTTGATCAAAACATTCCTTTTATAAGAGATCAGATTAGATAGCATGATAAAATATTGATAGGTGTTAGTAGAAGAACCAAACATGTTCCCAAGAAAATCTATCTTCTCTTTGAGATTTGTTGGTCTGGTGGAAATCTGCGCAAGGTATTTATTTGTGCAAGCAGATTGAAAAAGACTAATCATGATTCATGAATAGAATATAAAACACTCAGTAGACTATAAATAAGAAAGAAAACAGTACTGAAAATTGCCAACCGGTTACAAAATCTCAAAACTAGGGGAAGGCCCTAGAATAATTGTTCAAGGAAGTCATAAAAACAAAACGAGTACATTATTTGATCTCTTCTTCTCAATTAGCCCCATAGACTTCTCATTTGGAGCCTGAGATAAGTTTTTGAGCAGCAGCAGTGTCTGGGAGTGCTGGAATTGCTCCTTTCTGAGTTGTACAGATTGCTCCGCAAGCATTTGCAAGTGTGAGTGTCTCTTTAAGTTTTCCTTCGTTCTGTGTTATTATGGTAGAAAAATATCGAGATTAGTGTGGAGTTTTGTGTAGAAAATTAATACAAACCCACTTAAGGTGACCTACATATATATAAGTAGAGAAAGAACTAGGAAACAGACCTCGTAAAGAGAGGGATCTTTGGCGAGTGAGCAAAGAAGTGAGCCAACAAAAGCATCACCAGCACCTGTAGTATCTACTGTATTCACTGCGAATCCTTTCACAGACCCCTTGAAGCTCTGTTCCAAACGTAACACCAATGATCCATTCAGATTCATTCTATGACAATGTTAATAAGAAAGGTGCAGAAGTTAAAGCAAAGGTATGAAACCTTGGTGAAGTATCTGCAACCCTTGTCTCCATCGGTGACGACGAGCAACTTCAAACCTTCATACCAGAGAGATAAACAGTTCTTTTCATCTGATGGTCCTTGTGTTATGAACTCTACCTCATCATCACTAACCTGCACATACCAATATGTGCGCAAGGTAATGTGTTATTGTGTTATTTATCATTATGTATTGTTGCTCGAACACTCTTAAAACTTTTCAAAGCTAAACAAAAGCTAAAACAAGAGACATTAAACCTTGATGAAGTCGGCTGTATTCCAGATGCTCTTGATACCTTCACGAGCAGCTTCAGGAGATGGCCAAAGAGGGATCCTAAGGTTAGGATCATAAGATAGCAGGACACCGGCTTCTTTGGCAGCTTTTACGGCAGCAATGTGAGCCGATCGACAAGGTTCAGTAATCAAACTAATAGAACCATAGTGAAAAATCTTGGCTTTTTTTATGACACCCATGTTGAGCTCAGATTCTTTAAGCAACATGTCAGCACTTGGGTTTCTGTAGAACATGAACTCCCTCTCTCCATCTTTTCTCAATGTGACAAATGCAAGTGCTGTTCTTGCATCCTTATCGAAACAAACACCTTCACTGTTCACTCCATTTTTCTTCAATATGTTAACCAGCATATGTCCAAATTCATCGTCTCCAAACTGAAATTCAAACAATCGAAATAACCACAAAATTAGAATCAAAACTAGAAGGCTTATTTGTTTATTTGATGTGTAATGTTCACCGTTTCTAAAATGGGTGTACAAATGCTTACCTCTAATATTCTCACACGTGTTAAAAAAAAGTGTAAATTAAGCACGTGAGACATTAAGTAGAGAATTTCTTGATGATATCGGAAATCTTAATTTGCTAACATGTGCCCAAAAAATATGAAAAAATCACCATGAAACTCTCATTGAGTTCTGAATCTTCTGATTTTCTATAGTGATTTCTAACATAAAGACAAAGGATACATAGAGGGAAAAAGAAAAAAAGTGAATGTATTAAACCTTGCCAATGAAAGCAGAAGTACCACCAAGTTTAGTGATGGCACAAGCGACATTAGCAGGAGCACCACCGGGGGCTTTAAGAAAACCAGTTGATTCGGCGAGTGATACACCAGCAACATCTGGTACGAAATCAATCAGCATTTCTCCGAAACATACAATCTCTGACATGATGATCACGATATCTTCTTCTCGTTAATATAATTTCTTTGAAAATTTTTTTGTATGAGGAAACCGGTGATTCAGAGAGAATTTAAAGTGTGGAGGGAGATAGAAAAAAAAGTAGAGTAAGAATAGGATCTTGATGAGAGTCTGAAGGGAAATTAAAAGAAGAAATAGTATTTCTAGGAAGTTTTATGGGTGGGAATTGTGGACTGGCATTTGGCAAGAATTAACCATATTTTGGTATCCAATTTATCCAAATTTAGATTTTCCCGATAACTCTCTTTAATGGTCTATGGTAATCCACTGATCTATCATAATCTATTATCTATAATATAAAAAGAAATGGTGTCTATCTTATGATCAGACAAGGGATGTACGAGATTATCCGAAAAAATCATCGGACAGTCGGCTTTTTATCCTGGATAATTAAGACAAAGAACGGACGAGATCGATTACCTTCTGACGGCTGTGATTATATTTTGGCCCAGTAAATTTGTGACCTTTGTCATGACCGTCTATAGCTATCTATGATCCTACATCGGACACTAACCAAAATTTGTTAGGTTTTCTAATTTATGGAATACTCTGACAACTTACTATATATACAAATTTGTTCGGTTTAAAATTCACACATTAAATTTTCACATCATAATCTTCTCTAGCTTCCCTAAAAACATATTCATATTTTTTCGAATTCAATTGATTCAATAACTAAACTACTCATTCCTTCTCTCAAATTAATTATGAAATTCGCCGCTATCAATCAACACCTGTTAATGTACCAATGCTTTCGAAAAGGGCTAGGGTTTTATTTGGCGATGATGTTGGTAGGACATCGATATGTTTTCATGGCTTGCATAATCCTGATAGTTCTCTAAAGTTTCTCCTCTTCGTTTAGCTTAAATACAATTCCATCTCCTTCATATTGTCATCATACTAATAAATTTTTCTTTCACTGTTATTTGTGTTTCATAAACCAAGATTTTCAACCGATGAAAGGTAATTTTATAATTAAATATTACAAAGGAGAAAGAACCTGTAGATACCCTAAAATTAAGAGAAGGGTGAAATAGGGATTTACCCTGAAAAATGTGCTAACACGAATAGGAGGTAAATGACGAATATGGAAAAGATGATGAATGGTTGCGTGTGTGAGGATGAGTCGTGACGGTAGGCAACGATTGAAAGAAGAATAGAGAGAATATAAGGAAGAATGGAAGAGAAGGAATGTGATGATCATATAGTGTCCACGTGAAGATGGGTGGATGTTCACGCGGACAATGATGGAGAAATGAGAGAATGAAAGAGAAGGTAGTGATGTCCGTGTGAAGATAGAGGGCTGTTTACGCGGACGATAGAGGGAAGAATGGAAGAGAATGGAAAAAAGAAGATAGTAATGTCCGCGTGAAGATAAAGGGATGTTCACGCGGACGGTAAAGGGAAGAATGGAAAAGAAGGGAGAAGAGAAGGTAGTGATGTCCGTGCCAAACGGAAGAAAGAAGGAAAAAGAGAAAGAAAGAAGAGAGGAAGGTAGAGTCCGCGTGAAAAGGAGAGGATGTTCACACGGACGAGGGAGAGAGAAGAAAAAGGAGAAGAGGAGAAGAAAGGGAGAAAATAAAAAAGAGAGAGGAAAGAGAAAGGAATGAGAGGTTGCCGTATGGGTGATCCTTGATCACGCGGAAGAGTGGAAAAAATATCAAGTGGTTGTGACGAGCGTCGTAACGTACGAGGGCCATGACATAACGCTAACTAGAGACAAGCCAATTGTGAGAAGAAGAATAAAATGGCAGCCGGGTGGACCCAGATAAGGCTGCCTAATATCTGAAAGTGTGGGTGTCAGAGAAAAAAAATATCATCAAAAAGATACGTGTACGGTTTTAACGTACAAGAATGACGGATAAATCAAGATCGACCACGTGTAGAATGTCAGAAAATTTCAGAATACTCTAAATACTTAGTCAGTGAGACTGATTTTTTTTTTACAATGTAGTATTTTCTACATAAAGTAGTATTCTCTTCATACTTATATTACCAGGAATTTTACCCTATAAAATTAATACCAGAACCCAAGAATGTTTTGAGGACTACGTAGGCATTCATTAATTTTATGATCACGGTAGGCTACCATGTCAAGCCCCAACCCTAAGGTCCATAAGTTTCTATTCTACTCGAACTCGACTGGACAGCCACGAGCAGATATCCACCACCAAAGTCTAAAACCCCACCACCCACCACCATTCTTCTTCTTCCTTTCTAACAACAACCATCAGTACCACCATTTTCAGTCGTAAAAAGGTATGTTAAATCGTATTATCTTCATATTCTTCTTTAGTTTTGACAATGTGTTTAAGTTTTACAATATAATTGAAATATTTTGGGGATTTTAATAAAATTAGGGTTAATTAGGTTGATTTAGATAGTACCATGAAATGGGTTTAGGTTAATTTTGATAAAAATGATTCTGATATATTGTTTAATTAGGTTGATTCTGCTTTATGGATGGACTGATTTGGATGGACTTTTTTTTCTTGGAACTGGATATAGATTTGGAAATCAATATAACCTTATTAGTTTCACTTTAACAATCACAATCTATTATTGGTACTGGTACAAGCTAATCTTGTTTAACGATTTATCTGACCAATGTTTAAGTTTCCTAATTAATTAGATTTCCTAATCCTGACAATTTTCACTCTAACTTTTCTTTTTCGTTGTGTTTTATTTGTTTCGGTGATAGTGCTGGTGTTTAGGTAAATTGATTGTGGTTTTGGTGCTGTTGTTGAATATGTTATTTTTCTTTTGGTTGGATTCGGAGGTTTTGTTGCTCACGGTAGTGTTGATGATGGTGGTGGATACAGTTTCGGTATTTAAGGTAATGTTAAGTAGGGTTGATAGTGCTTGCCGGAGCTTTTTTGATTTTTATACAGTTGATGACTGCTTCAAGGAATTAAGGTTTAGGGTTTACAACCTTCGTGTTCGCGGCAACTTCTATCTCAACATTCACCGTATTATTATTTTCTTTACTGTTTGATCTTCTTAAACATAGATGTATGCTTTGCAGTTGAATTTTGACTTATTGTCATTATAGGGTGTGCTGTCTAATGGGAAAAGGATGTATCACAGTTTATATACCTGAGGATGAAGTTGCTCTTTTGGATCCAGGGGAAAAGGTACCTTACTTGATATGTCTTGAATCATAGAACTTTATCTGTGCATGTAATTTTGCTTTTGCTATCCTGTATGGTCCAAGAATAAATCACACAGATTACTTGGATGGTTTTGTAATGTTGTGGACATTATCTTAGACTTAGGCTGCAATAGAATCTGGGTATGTTTATGCAATGCATTGAATAATGGTGATGATGGTTGTGTATACTGTGTAGAGAGATCCGAGTGATAGGTGATATTATCAGCTAGATCAGTGGTTTAAAGAGAGAGAGAGAATAGTTTATATGTACAATATATGGTACTGGGTTGAGAGAGCAGTGGATGTAGTGAGTGCATTGGTCTCTCAATGGGTTACTTTGAAAGTTTAGAATTTGCAGGTCTTGGACTACTTGCACTTTCAATTATGAACATACATTTCACCATATCAAGGGATAAGGAAGCTGAGCTGAGCTATGACTATGAGGTCCTTGAAAGATTCAAGGTGTTACTTAAATATGTCAAGAAAGCCTTGAAGGTGTGGCTTAAAATCATAATAGATTGTGTCAAGTTGTCGATAGGGAGTTAGACACCTCTTTGTCCTTTAACGCTCTTTTGTTTCTAGCGATTTATTTTTGGAAAATTTAAATGCATCAGTTAGTTCACTGCAAAGAACGTGTAGAAGAGATAATTTAAAAGGGTTGTAAATTGCTTCAGTTATATTAGACTACATATTTTTGTAGAGTTTTTAAGCACAAGAGTTACTAAATTTTGGATTGTCTTTTAGCATACATAAATTTCAATGTGTTTATCATAATTTTAATTCCCTGCAGGAACTGTTAAAGCATCAATTCCATCAAAAGAAAAGCAACAAGCTGCTGCCAAAACTGATCAACCAGTTTTTTACGTACTATTAAATTTGAATAGTCTGTAATTGGTGAACCTAAGTTTTATGTTTGGAATAAGTTTTGCCATCGTGATCCCAAGACTTCTGTTTCAGTTATAGGGAAGATATACAAATGGGTTGCATCTGTCTGCATTGAAGTGAGTCTTGGGACATATTTAAGTAACACCTTGACTTTTTAATGAGCTATCAAGATGCGCGAAAGGCGTCCCCTAAAAAAGGTGACAAATGGGGTAAATATGCATGCGCAGATGAATTTTTAATCCCAGCTACGCCTGTTAAGTCAGAAAGCATCCCAAAGGCAGTTGGTAACGCTTCTCCTTCATAAAATGACATTTTAGACATGGTCTCTTCATTGCAGAACCTTTTATACAAGTAAGCTGTTCGTCCATATTCCCCATTTACTTTATTCTTCCTAGCTATTAGAGGTAGATATGTGAAGTTCCTTACAATATTTTTTTCCTTTTTCATTTTGCAGGTACCCGATTGGTCATTCTTTGAACGATGACGAGAAATCCACACTGATTACTGCTTTGCGTTTTCACCCTCGAGGAAATGAGAAGTTGGGATCTGGACTTCGTGAAATTAAGGTAATCATCGAATTTCAGGAAATGTTAGGTTTTTGTGTTCTTTAGTCAAGGAGTATACGACATCATGCTAGGTTATGCATAAGTCTACATGGAGTGAGCTTCTTAGCATCAGCTTCATGTGGTTGTCCACAGCAAAGTAATAGTTTTCTCTTGATTTCTAGGTCCCTTAGATGTATGTCCACTATCAATTTAGGCTGCAAAGCATTTTAGGGTTGATATTGAACTATAATGACACATTTTAGCATTGAAGATTTTTCAGAAGGCAGGTAGATTAGTTGATCTGTGGTCACTGCTAATTGCTACGACTGCTAATCGTTTTGTTGTCTGGTAGTCTCATTATTTATAGAACATAGGTTGAACTTATTTTGTGGTTAGTTAGAAATAAGTTCAGTTCATGAATCCGTTCTAAAATAGTTTAGGATAAATATTTAGACCTGTTAAGTTGTTTTCGGTATCATCCTATACAATTGTCACTCACAAGTTCAGCTTCATAGATTTCCAAGACTGCGGGTCCAGAATAACAAACACATATGTAACATGTATCTTATTTTTAGCATGTTTGTTACTTATAAACTCTTCAGTGCTATATACGTTTATAGACTCACTCTTGAATCCAATGAATATGGCTTTACATCCAGACATTATTGGTATAATGACTAGCCTCAAAAAACCTATTCCATAGGAAGACCTAACAGTCAGCACTGTCGGATGCGTGAGCTGACCATCCAGAAACTGAGGTTCAAAATCAACAAATCAGATTTATGTGCAATTAGCAAAAAAAATGATCTGTTTGAAACATTGTATGTGTATGTATTTGAGCTGATTAAAGTACACTTGAATGATGTAGTGGAAGCAACCTGAAAATAACATTTTGGGGTGATTCGACCGAGCTGATTGGCTGCAACTTCAGCAGGTATAAAGTGATCAGTTTTTCTTTTTTTATTCTAATCATTTTTCTTCCTAAAATTAATTCAGGCTTTGATTAATCTTTCACTGTATTTCATTGGTTTATTCTCACCCATATATGAGGGCTCTCAATATTTTTTCAAGGCGTCATAGTGGAGATAACGATAGTATGGAAGATGTTTGCAATAGATATGGCAATTGTGGTTGTTCCTCATATATGCAAAGTGTTTTTTCTTGAAAGTTTTGCAGTGGCTTTTGCTACTAATATATACTGACAATGCAACATTGTTCATATTTGACTTAGTCTACATCATTACATGAACACATATTGAACATCTTGAGGTGACAATTCACAAATTTAAAGTTAATAATATATACCCATATCTGGCCACATATTCTTCAGTTCAAAGTATAAGTCACTTTCTGTATTGCCTTCTTTCGTCACTCTAGCCAATTCCAATTGAGCTTTGTATCCATTCAGTATCATACAAAAGGCCTTTAGCTTCAGCTTGCCTCAAGTGTATGGCTTTAGTACTACTTATCTATGTATCCATTCAGCATCTCATAAAAGGCCTTTAGCTTCAACTTGCCTCAAGTTTATGGCTTTAGTATCACTTACTTCAGCTGCATTGCACCTCAACTATTAAGCTCGGTATGAATAGCAAACCCAATTTGCATGATACAGAAAAACCTTCATCGATATATCTAACTTCTCCATCTGAAAAGTTCTCAACCTCATAACTTTAATTTGACCTTTTTAAGTTTTACTGCATATTAAGAAGATTTACGATGTGTGGCGTTTCTCCCTTTTGTTCTAATAGAGGTTGTTGATCTTTGTAAATTGATTTTTTATTCTGTGTTGCCGTAGAGATGCGGATGAAAGTCGCTGATCCTAACTACTTACATTGCACATTGTTGAAGAATGTGAGAAAGTTGTCAAGGTGCTTGATAGATATGTAGGTGGCCTAAACATTTGCATGGTATATTTTTTAAGTATGGTCACCAAGTATCGTGAGTGTCTCACATGTTACTTTCCTCTAAACAGGCTGTTTCATGATTAACTTATTCTTTTTGTTGCAGGTTGCTGGTAGCCTACTGACCCTAACCGGATTTTGCTATGCAGCTTTCGGAACAAATAAGTTAAACATGGATGCTTCCCATTAACTAATGCTATGGACATCTCCCTTGACTTTGTGGCTGAGCCTATCTGTGTATAGACGAAGATGTTTCTAGCATTAGATTATGAAGTGCTTCCAATGCAGGACTGTCAGAAAAGCTGAAGATGAGTTTTGATGAAAATTTGAGAGCTTCTAGATTAACCTATGAATTTTTGATGCATAAAAGGAATATGAATATGAAGGACCACCACTTCTCATGCTGATGCAAGCGATATCTCCATCCACTTTGCAATTCAACCTCTTCATTCGGAAGTATATGGATAGAGATGTTTCTAGCATTATTTTGTGAAATGGTTCGGTGTATAGAATCCCAAACAAAGCCTAAAATAGGTTCAAAATATTTTATTTTGTTTCTCTAATTTCCTTTTAAACCTGAATTGAGGTTTGTAGTTTCAGTTGTCATCTTAGCTTAAAGAATCTTACAGAGCCAAGTGTGAATTTAATTTGAAGGCCTAAAACCTCATTTAACACAAGCTGGAAAAGTTATCAAAATTATAGGTAATCATATTCTTGAGAGAAACATAACTAGAATATGGGCATCCTGTAGCTCCTTGAACCCCCTATGAATAGTTGTTTTGACAGAAAAATCCAGAGCCGAAATATCAATCTTTTAACCTCTCATGAGATGTGAGAAGAAGCGGGCGATATTCAATGGGATACTCCAATAATTTCTGGAAAGAAAAAAAGATATTTAAAATTACTTCTTGTCGATAATAATAGAAGATGAATTGAATCTCTATCAAAACACACCTCCGTCAATGGAAGAATGTTATTATCCTCAATGTGAAGCTTGACAAAGCTCAAGCATTCCTACAATTTCATGATCATGTTAACTGGATCAATTCAAAATATACACACAATTGAGAATATTATGAAGCAAAACTATCAGTTAGTTTAGAGGTAGATTCTTTGTCAAATAAAGTACTAATTGATAAATAATAACCTACAATTTCGGAGATAAGCCACCAATTGAACGAAACAGAAAATGCGAGTTTATGATTGTAGTTTCCAACAAGTTGCTGGTACGAGGCTCAACCTTTTAAAACATTATCCTAGAAATACCTTAGAAGAGTAACCCAAACATGTATCAATGGCAGATTCAAGGTTGGGACCTGAATGAACAACCTGCAGGAAAGAAATGGAATTCGTTAAACTGACCATAAGTAACAACGTAAGGCAGTAAGTTATAAGTGCAACAATCATGCTTAAATAAGATAATAGATTGTCATTAACAATTACAATGGATTCCATGTAATACTACCTCTGTTTCAGGAAAAATGTTACTATCACGTTTTCATTTTTACCTATTTTTTGGTCAAAATGAAAAAGTGATAGTAACACTTTTGCTGAAACGGAGGGAGTATTTGATTCTGTGAAACTCAAACCTTTGGCGTCTTCAAGTTTAAAGTCAGGTCACGAATAAATCCTCCTTTATTAGTATCCACTCTGAGACGAGGCTCAGACACAATTGGACGGTCATAACTCCATAGTCTGTCTTTAGTTATACCGTTTGCTTTTAGTGTATTCCAATAAACCTCAATCTTAAAATCACTTTTTGACATAATCCAAGAGCGCCTGTTCCAGATGAAAAGAAATTGTGACCTAAAGAGTAGCAAAACATAAAAGAATGGTGGTTCAAGAACAACTTGCTTGACAAATATTACATCAACCGGGCTGCTGTTGTTGTGCCACTTTTGGTGCCACTCCTCCATCATTCCACCTTTGCAGTCTATTTCTCAGGTATGTTTGACATAACATACACATTAATATATATGCTGAAGAAAAATATAATAGATATATTTTTCACAAAGGTAGAATCGAACCTAAAGAACAAGAATTTCGTCATGGATTCTCCGCCCTACATCACCTTGACCTCCTCGACATAGTTAATCTCAAAATTTCCTTATCATTTGGCTGGCTGGAGTATTTTCTTTGTAGTAAATTAGTGGAAGCTTCTTGCGCATGCACTGATCTCATTGCCATAATAATTCAAAAACCAAAAAGAAAGTCTTAAGTGAAATATGGTTACCATTATTGTGTTATTAACCAATCGAAAAAAAAGTTATTACACTACCACCAATGTAGAAAGATCTAATCAAGAAAATGAAGGAAACGAAATATTTTACCGAGTCTTATAACATACAGTTCTTATTCCATGTAGGTTGTCTGCATGTCATAAACCTCAATCAAACTAATATACCAATGAGCTCTAGCTACCCTTCACTTTGACAAAGTTCAACCGATTCTTTGGTAATATCAAACCTTTACCATCCAAAAATTTATTGAATATTAAACATAATCACACCAAGAAAGAGAAAAATAATAAGAATATTTTAAATGTTTTTCCTAAAAAACTTTGTTAATATATGTAAAGGAGGAATGGCTCTACACAACTTTTCTCCCTCCAATATGCTAAGAATTCTACAAACGAGAATTTCTCATATAGCCTATACGCGTGATTTAATAGCTCACTACTGCAATTATCACTTTTGTTTCACTTACGTATGGCATGCATACAACTTACATGGAATAAGAACTATAATGTTAAGAAACATTTGCTCACATTTGGAAGCAAAAGTTCCCGCCAATGATTACCTTTTTCTTACGGGTACTGATTCAAAGTTGCCATAACTTACTGCGACGCAACATAAATATTCCTGGCAGTTGTACTTTTTGCAACAAACCAGAAATAAGTACATATTTGTTTCTTATTGTCTGGAGTCGAGGTATGGAATTACTATAAGTGAGCGAACATCAAGAGATTGGTGGGAAACCCAAATGCACTATAAGGAATGGGATTGTTGATATGCCATATAATTTGGATGTTTTTCTGATATCCTCTTCAATTCCCCTGTATATTGATGCACTGTGATGTCGCTCTTTGGTTGAAAGATGCTACATGTATTTCATTTATAGGTTGTGTCAGTTGATTTATGTACCCAACTTCTTCTACCTTACATTTTATTTTGGTCAAGAAGACCGGTTATGTGCTTGTTGGAAATAGAAGCAATCAACTCCAGCAATCACATGAACCGTAATTTAATTAGATATCAACAAAAGCAAACTCCAATTTAGGTGATTTCAGTACTAACTTAGTATAAGTTAGAACTACTTGGGTGTAAAGTAGTATGTGGAAAAGCTGATGTGGTCAAGTATAACAGGTATATGCATGTGGATCTAACTTAAACATATTTTGCAACCCGAAACGAAAGGGTATTGTAGATGCAAAAATAAAAAGTAAATATTAACTCACAGAAATAAAGAAGTAAACATCTAAACGAAAGAGAGCCAATAGCACGTAGAACTAGATTGGCGATTCAACAAAAGAAGCTGAAAAACAATCAAGTAAATGTTAACTCTACTGATAAGTTATCGACCCTAATCCTAGATAGTAACATCCAAAACATCTAATTCGGGAATTTTTAGTACTTATCATTAACTAATTCTTGAAGAAAAAAAATTGGCGTAATATATTTAGTTAAGCAATCGAACATAAGATACCAGTTTTTGCTTGCTTTAATATATATTGGAATTGCAAACGTTTTCTTATTGGTTTTAAGGACTTTCATTCTAGATTATCAAATATTTTCATTAATTTGAATATATTTTGAAAGAACTGTGAATGGTTAAAACGATTCTTGCAACACCGCATTATGTACAATCAAATGCAATTTGATACCAACAAGAAATAAAGTGATGTTATAATCATAATAGTTGCAGATTTAAAGAAATCTTGAACTGAATCAATAACGTTAACCTTTCGTTATGATGTCTGATAATTACAATAACTAGATGTTCATTAGTTGCTTGGAACAAAAATGCATTTGCAGGACTGACATCGGTATTGAGTAAATATAGGTGTGCAAGTTCATACTGTCTTACACAAAAAAACCATTGAAAATGCTATTTTAAGGACTTTCATTCTAGATTATCAAATGTTTTTACTAATTTAGATATATTTTGAAAGAATCATGAATGGTTAAGAAAATTCTTACACATTGCATTATGTACAATAAAATACGATTTTATACCAAATTGAAATAAAGTCATGTTCTGATCATAATAGTTGCAGATTCAAAATCTCGAATTGCATCAATAACGTTAACCTTTCATTATGATACCTGATAATTACAATAACTAGATGTTCATGGCTATTACCTATTTTGTTTTATTACTTTATGAAGTTACTTGGAACAACAATGCAATTACTAAACAAAAATCATGTGGATTTTACCGTCATACAACAAAAACAATCGAAAAGGTTGCGCCCCAGCCGAAGGACGGGGTGATACCTAGTTATTAGCATATATTATTTGAGATTTTATAATCATTCTGCATGGAGTAGTTAATACCGTGTATCGGTCTTGTATCGACGAAGTACGATAGATTTAGACAAATGATTATATCGGATTTTAAAAGTAATATACAATTAATTTTGTAATTTTATAATTTATAGGTAGATATGCATTATGTTACATAAAGTTTTAATGAAAGGCATTTATAATGTAAAAATATCAATTAAACTAGTTTTACTTGATAACCTAACATCCCTAAGCATATAATTTGTATGGGAAGAAAATTTTCTTTAAAAAAAAGAAAAAAAACACATTTTTAATAAATATATTTGTATCCTTACTAATATTACCGGCCGATATATCGGTCCAATACGACCGATATAAACATAATTTTCATGTATCGACAATATTTTTCGTATCGTCTAGGTTAAAGGCTGATACACGATAAATTCCGATATTATCGGTCGTTACAAGCGATATTAACTACATTGCTTCTGCAACTCACCATATCCCATTCAATGAAGCCATCAAGTCAGTGCAGTTACTAGTTAATCTCGGTCAAGATCTCGCCTAGATTGTCGGTTTCGGTCCTTGCCAGAGACAAGTCTTTTAATCTCGGCGAGACGAGATTTTACCGAGAAACCCGACAGCCGAGATTTCGCCGAGACAAAATTAAACTATGGAAATCTGGTAATAAAAATCAAATCCAACCCTTTTTTCTTTTTACTTTTCTTAAAAATTGGTACAGTTTCTTTATATTTATACAAGCTTAACATATAACGTGTGAAAAATATTGGGAATATATATTACTGATATGATTGTAGAAATGGCAAAAAGATTTGTTCACTCAGGCTTGTTAAGATTTGATTTTAGACCTAATTCTGATTTAAACTAGCAACTAAGATGATAACAATATTTAGAGAAACTGGGACTCAGGATTCCACCATTAATCAAATTCGAGTGATGCATACAATGATTCTTAACAATTATAACTCTTTTATTGACTTTGTTTCTTTATCAAAAGTAGATTTCTAAAACATTAACTGTAAATCGTAAGCATGGCGCATCAAAAGCTCTAAGTCTCAGCATACACCATCAAACAAAATCATAAATAATTAAGAAAAAAATATAAATCAATTTAAAATCAATGTAAAAGTCATAAAGAATCAAAAGTAATTACCATTCATTCATGAAATATGGCTTCCTCCATTGTCCCAGTGATTGGGTTTAGCTCATCATGCTCAAAACACTCTCAAAAGATAGAAACATATCCCAAAAAGTGTTACAAGATGAAAAGAAAAGAAAACAGATTAACACAGAGATATGATACGTTGTATTTGTGTTGCAAACTGTGTTTGTTACGGTTCAGAAACTGTTCTCTGTGTTGCTAAATGAAAAAGATAAGAAAATAGTCATAAACGACTGTTCTTTTCTGCTACAAAGAAGAAAGATAAAGTGATGGTTTTAAACAACAGTTATGATCTGCAGTAAACTGTTATTCTTCTTCTTCCTCGACTGCTGCTGTAAAAATCACTCTGTAGTGAAATTTTCTTCTCTGCAACTTCCCACAACTCTCGATCCTGGCAGCATCCAACCTCCCGCAAATTGTTATACACCTCTCTTATTTATACTACTACAATCAACAACCCTTCAAATCTTCCCAAATCTTCTCTTTTAATCCCACAATACTCTCGGAAATATTCTTCCTCTTTTGATCTGATCTTCTTTCTCGATTCATCATGGAAGTTAATTCTCGATGAAACTTTTTGATTTTGTTTCCTTATTACAACTCAAGAATAATTTTTGGTGTTATGTCCAAATCTTGCTGAGATACTTTTAAACCAAACCGAGAGTATTCCTCTTTTTAACGAGATTTTATCACGTCCACGAGATTCTGTTTTGATTTAATTTGAGTCTGAATCTCGTACAAACACATATAGATAAGGTAAGAGAATATTCTTTCTTTAAAACCTTAAAATTCTCCCAAAAATCTGCTTATCAATTCACGCAGATGAGAAAACAATTCTCCCATAAATTTTTGGATATTGAATAAAGTGGAGTGGGCGCCTTTATAAATTTGATAGGTGCCTTTAGTAAATTCTCTAGGTGCCTTTAGTAATTTCCCTGGGTGCCTTTATCACTTTTTGAGCTAATTTTTCCACAAATTTTTATTTCCCAAAAACACCTACAAACACATAAAATACCAAAATAATTACAAAAATGAATACTAACAAAATAGAGAATTGAGAACAAATAAGACACAAAAATGTGTCTATCAATTATGGGTATAAAATTTGAAAGTAAAGACTCCGAAATTTCACCGAAAATCTTCCCGAGATAAAGTTGTCTCAGTCCCGGCCGAGAAAAGACCGAGACCCAAAATTAACTACTTTACGTCTACTTATAAAAGACGCTACTAGGTGCACCGTCAAAAAAAAATAATCTGGAAACACCAAAAGCCATCGAAACTTTCATTTAGGCATGGTGAATTCTTTTTGGGGTGTTGATGTGTCCCAAGATTTCCAACTAAATACCATGAGTTCCAAAAAATACCATGAGTCGGTTTTAGGAGAGTTTTCTCCCTCTTGTTCTGTTTGGCTTTTAGGTCATCCATAATCATGTATGCTAAATTGTTAGGATAAATACCCCATAGCATATTGACATATATATACAGGTTCACCACAATGGGTGAATGGCCCAAATAAAACATGTGGTGTTTGACACTCTATCTTGCATAAGACGAAGTTTAAAACTTTGCCAACATCCAAAACTCAAGGTACATTTCACCTTTTAAAAACCAAGCGTAGTTTCAAACACATCCTAAGTTTTAAACGAGGTTTCAAAGACATCCTACAATATGAGTGGATATTAAGATTACTCCCCCATTTTTAAACACCGAAAGTTAAATTTGGGAATGTTATGATTATATGGTTGTTTTAGAGTAAAAACATCTAAGTCAGAAGAGGAGAGATTTAGAGTTTTGAGTTAAGGTTTTGATGAGTTGTAGAAGGTTGGTAACGGATAGTATTCTCCTAAGCCAAGCAAATCGTCGTTTGAATACATAAAAAAAAGATAACATGATGTAGGACATCTATTAAATTTAGGATTTATATTTTTTATTATTAATTATTATTATTATTATAGGTATTTCTTATTTTTAGAATTTTTTTATTTTGAGAAGTTATTTATTTTTAGAATTACTTATATTACAAGTTAGGTTTTTAGAGTTTTATTAGAATTAGATTTCAAGTCTTCCTTAAAAAGGAGACAAGTTTATTATAGTTAACATCACAATTAAAATTATTCAATCAAAATTTGAGTTAATCTCAAGTTATCCCTTTTTTTCTACCATATTTTCTATATTCCACGCTTCCGTTCTCCGTCAAGTGGTATCAGAGCCTATTTTCGATCCTCTTGTTCTTTTCGATCAAAATATTCTTTATCTTTTCGTATCTTCTACCTATTGAGATCTCCGCATCTCTTCGTCTAAATTCTATTAACTATCCTTTTATTTTTCAGTTATCCAAAAAAAAAAAAAATCATCATCTTCTACTTTTTAATCTTGGCTCAAATTCTTGCCTTACCTATCTTTATCTTATCTTTTCTAATTCTTGGTTCAAATTCCTTCCTTAACTTTTCCATAAGATTCTTTGGTGAAAATTCATAAATAAAAAATAACCTATTTAATCGTTATGTGTCATCCCATCATGATTGGTATAGAAACAAACAACCTTGCTAGTCTTGAAGACATCGTGCGTCAACTTATAGAATCTCAAGCCGCGATTCAACGATCTATTATATGGTGTTATAATCTATGATCATCAACATATTTCAAAGTATATTATTCGTTGGACGGGTCGTCTGCAGTATCTGGTGAATCGAGGTCTAGTTCTTTTGAAGATGGTGGGTTTGATGTAGGACCTGTTTTTCAGTATTTTGTCAATTTGGGACGAATTTTTTTCAAGATGGAGGGCCTGATGTAGGACATCTACTAGATTTAGGATTTATATTTTTTATTATTAATAATAATTATTATTATTATTATAGGTATTTCTTATTTTTAGAATTTGTTTATTTTGAGAAATTATTTATTTTTAGAATTACTTAGATTGTAAGTTAGGGTTTTTAGAGTTTATTTAGAACTAGAGTTCAAGTCTTCCCTATAAAAGGAGACAAGTCTATTGTAGTTAACATCATAATTAAAATTATTCAATCAAAATATGAGTTAATCTCAAGTTATCCCTCTTTTTCTACCATATTTTTATATTCCACGCTTCCGTTCTCCGTCAGAACATGATTTTTCATTAAGCATGAAGCAGAAAGAGAAAGATTAAAGTTATTATGAGTTGCAGAATAAATGTTATGTATGTTGTAGGTCTGTTTAGCATGGTCGACAAATAACCTATTTATAGTTGTTGAACTACCTGATCTCAGTCAGTGGATACGAATGTAGTGAAAGATAAAGACCTCCTCCGTGATCACAAGAATAAATGAGAAAGAATCAATGAGATAAGAATATTCTCCAGGAATATCGGAGTGATGTGCACACTATTCCTTGATTCCCATAACTACCACGACTGACTATTCTTTTTAGCGGTGGGAATACAATTGGGTATTAACACACATGCTATAACACCCGTATTTTCCGCATGACGCTTACCCTAGGATGCGTCATTTCATGGGATGAAGCTTCATCTCAAGCCTATGAAGTTTACTCAGGGATGCATCAAGGTGGGGATGCATCACCTGGCTTGGTTGCAAAAATTATCTTGGTATATTATGATGCTAGGCTTGTCCCTTGATCAGAGATGCGATATTTACCTATGTTGCTTACTAGTGTGAGCATTATGATGCTACGACATCATTATGCTTGGTATTTACTAAGGTATGTAACATTAACGAATGTTGCTTACCCGAGAAAGCATTATAGTTCTAAGGCACTATCATGCCGTGATGCTTACTAGAGGAAGCATCATATCCGCAATGTTGTTTACCCGAGAAAAAATTATAGTGTTAAGGAACTATCATGTCCTGATGCTTACTAGAGGAAGCATCACAACCCCAATGTTGCTTACTCGAGAAAACATTATAGTTTTAAGGCATTATCATGTCGTGATGCTTACTAGAGGAAGCATCACAGCCCCAATGTTTCTTAGCCGAGAAAGTGTTATCTTACTAAGGCACTATCATGCCGTGATCCTTACTAGATGAAGCAGCTTAGCCGAGAAATTTTTATAGTACTAAGGCACTATCATGCCGTGATGCTTACTAGAGGAAGAATCACATCCCCAATGTTGCTTACCCGAGAACGCATTATAGTGATAAGGCACTATTATGTCGTGATGTATACTCGAGGATGCATCACTGTAAATGTTGTTTACTTAATCAAAGTGGCAGTCGATGAATGCCTTTACCTTACTTTTCTTTACTTGTACAAATACTAGTAAAATATATATAGGGAAAAGGTGTTGGTTGGAATTTCATGATGCTTACTCAAGGAAGCATCACTGATACTGTGTAGCTTACTCGAGGATGCTTAACCAAGGAAGCATCGTTGTTGCTATGAAGTTTACCCGAGGAAGCATCATAATGCTAAGGCACTATTATGCTTATCGTGAAAGTGGGTGGAAGTTGGTATATGGCACTTACCCCTCTTTTCCAAATATATGGAGATTCGCTTATAAGACATATATAGGGAGGGGTCATTGGTTGAAGGTGCATGAGCAGTAATGCACATTTATGTGATGTGCCATGTGTGTTGGTGCATATTTGATGTGAAAGCGTCAATATGCTTGTAGCTTAGCCCATGGAGCTTGAATGATGCAAAAACATCATTCATTTGTGTTGCTTACTTGAGAATGCATAATTGCATACTAAGTGGCATTAGTTATGAACAATCTTGTGCATACTTTGCGAAAGTCCTTTGGCCTATACAGACTAGGCTTTGCTTGGTCTTTGGTTGCGACACAAGTTGGAAATTGTCAGTTACACGGATTGTATATGCCTAAGCATATCTTTTCGAAACGATTGGCCCTTGGCATCGATGTTGGCTTTGCCTTAATAGGCTTAAGTTGCTTGTCCCTTTCTAAATGACCCTTCGGATGAACTACGGTCATGCTTGATCCCTTCATGGTACGGGTTGGGTATGTTGGCAGCCGCAATGCAATACATTTGTGGTCCATCACTTTGTCGCTCATACCATCTAATTTTAAGGTGATTGCGACACTTTGGTAACTCATATCATCTGGCTCGGAAGTTTGAGGCAAGAGATGATTGTTGTCACGCTTGATGAGGTAGTTGCAATCCATTTGATGGATGTTCATACTTTCTATCAAGCTTTACAACATAGATGGTACATGTATGGATGTTGTACCCTTAGAAAGAGCAAGATCAGTGCACGCACCCAGCGCATGGTCGAAGCAGAGCTAAGGAATCGGAAAATAGGTATGCAATGGCCTATGTATTAGTCCAAGGCATGCCTTAAGGCTTGGACAATGCTTGAAAGCATGTGATGCATGTCAAAGGCATCACCATTGGCTTTTATGTCCTTGTACCCTTTGCAGAACAAGGGTAAGTTAGAATTGTATGAAGCTACGTTGCGAGTATCATGCTTACAAAGCATGTTTGGAAAGGCAAATTTTTATGCATTTTCCTGGTAAGCCACGAGGTTCACTAGCTTTAGAGTGGCGTATTGGGGAATTCTAGCATATCCATTGCATAGTACCGTAGGTGGAATTTTCCAGTCCGTCACACATGTCGTAGACCGTCAAACCAAAACCCTAAAGTTATCTCTCCATGTGTGACATAATAAAAACTTTGTGTAAAATGTATGAGAAGGGTAGCAATAACTATTTCTAGTCAAGTTGGCTAAGACAGAGGAACATTCCCTACGTGTATGAGAACACAAGATTAATTAGTCGAGGTCGAGTATGAACCTAGCGTGACATTTACGAGTTTATGAATCCATGATAATGTGTGCATGGTCATCTCAATGGATTCTTTCGTGGACATGCCTGTGAAGCTCAGACAAATTTATAAAATCTCGCTAGTTGTGCTCTAGAAATAGCAGAGCAATGGATACACTCTAGGACTAGAAGACCAGTAGATGGGCTCGAGGACTAGCAGACCAGTAGATGCATAGTACTAGTCCCCCTTCAGTGAATCCGACAGAGCAATCATCGTACTCTAGTGGAGCTAGAAAGACAAGTTTGCTGTCAATCTTATGGGACCCATGATAACTTTTTCCCTTTATTTTACGTGCTAGAAAATCACCATTAAAATTTAATCCCCTAATCAGCGTGTAATCGTGAGTGTTTGATAGTGAGCATATATGGTGAACACCCATGCACCGAAACCTTAATCTTCCTTTTACTGAACATAATTTGTAGTAAAAAACCAAGGTCACCATACTTAGCATACAAAAACTCCTCCCATATTATTTTTTTAAAATAAAAACCATTTGAAATATAAATGATACAAAAACCCCATTACCTCTAACAATGTGTAATTTTAGTATACAATCTATGCGTTTCAAAAGGAAATATTTGCGGAAATCAAATCTTTAGTGAGAGAAAATAAAATCTTCTCCAAATATAACCCAATCAGATTCAGGAAGAAAGTATTTCTCTCTCAAAATCTTTGTTTCTTCTTAGATTCTAGGGTTTCAATTCAAATATATCTTCTCCAAATAAATCGATTGAACTAAGTCTCAGCTTCAGATCTCGTTTTCGTTTCAGTTTAATTGAAGAAGAGAAGAAAAGTTACAAGTAGTCGAATCATTCATCAGGTAAATTTAAATTTGATTTTTATTTTACTTGATTTTGATTTTCTTATTATGATTTTGATTGTATTTTAATTTTCGAGTTGATATTGATTATGAAACTTTTTAGTTTGTTCTTTGAATCATTCATCAGTAAGATTAGATATTGGTTTGAAGAATCCAACTGAAGTTACAGTTTATCCTTCCAATTTGATCATATTTTCATTCGGCTCAAGCTATTGGTTTAGTTGAATCATTATCGGAGACTGAATTCAACTTTTCAGGTAATCAATTTTGTTTTTTTTGTTTGAATTTTCGAGTTTATGTTGATTATGAAACTCAGATCCATTTGTTTTTACGATTTATTTGGTTATGTTGTTGATGTTATTATTCAAATGTATTGGAATGAAAT
Source organism: Papaver californicum (assembly GCA_023531435.1). Classification (NCBI taxonomy): domain Eukaryota; kingdom Viridiplantae; phylum Streptophyta; class Magnoliopsida; order Ranunculales; family Papaveraceae; genus Papaver; species Papaver californicum. Next base: position 11,438,377 of record JAJJMC010003991.1, read on the forward strand.
TATTATGTTGTTGATACTCTTATTCAAATTTTGTTGTTGTTATTATTGATATTCACATCTACTGAAACTTTTTTGGTTTCATACTATGTCCTGTAGATTATGGAATTTGTGTTCGCGGTTATATCTCACAAAGAGGATACATCACCGTTTTGTATTGCTCTACAAGCATCTGGTTTTGATTTGAAGGGTAGTATATATTCAAGTTGGTGTCAATTCTCTGTTCTTTCTATAGAAATTTTCCACATAGTTGGTGATCAGCAAAAGGTTATCAATTGTGATTTTGATATCCAATCGGTTGCTCTATTTACTTTGTTTAATAAGCTTCCATCTCTTGAGTTACATGTAAGGCATAAAGATGAGTCTTTTAGTTCTAGTTCAGGAAGTTCAGTAATTATACCTTTTGAGCAGCCACGAAGTTTAGGAATTATACCTTTCGATCATGCAAGACTTACAAATTTAGTTGATTATGATGTCCGTAATAAAGTTAAGAACAGTTGAAGTCTGCGCTTGGTTAGACATTTTTCAGGATGTCAATCAGGTGTTTACGGGAGGTGTTCAACAAGTTCGTTCTGATTTGTTGAAATATCATGCAGCATCTGGGTACTCATTCAAGACGACAAGGATGAGAAGTTGAGGATTGGTGCATGTTGTGCTAAGAAGGAAGAACAGAAATATAAATGGCATATATATGTTGTTTCTATTGATGGTGTTGAAGGTAGTCCTTTTATTATCAAGGAGTTAAATAAGAAGCATACTTGTTTTAGTGGAGTTGTAAACAGACCACGTGTGTCGAAGAAACTAATTAATTAGCTTGATTCTCGAAGAGATTGGAAGACAAATGATATTATGAATCAGTTTACAAGAGAGTACATTAGTCGTTATTATGCATATGCATGGAAGAGGCATGCATTGAATATTACATGGGGAGAGAATGACAAATCATTTATCTACTTGAAATGGTATACCAACAAATTGACTGAAATCAATCCCGGATCTCGTGTTGTTTTGGAAGTTGAAAATGGGACTCAAAGATTTCAGAGATTGTTTATCTCTTTCAAAGCATGCATTTGTGGATTCAATTACTGTCGTCCTTTATTATTCCTTGATGCATCCCATTTGAAGAGCAAATACCTTGGTCATATCATGGCAGCAACAGGTTTAACCGGGAATGACGGTAAGTTTCTTAAACATTCTATTTGTTTCTGTTGGTTTCATCATTTTTATATGCCGAGACATTTTTTCATGTTATGTTTCAGAAATATATCCTTTAGCTTATGATGTGGTTTCATCGGAGAATGACGCGAACTGGAAATGGTTTTTGGAGAATTTGAATAGAGTCCTTTCTCCTATGTGCAAAAATCTTACTTTTGTGAGTGATCGAGGTAGTGGTTTGGTGAATCAAATTCATGTTGTATTCCCTGATGTTGTTCATGGTTGGTGTTATTAGCACATGAAGAATAATATCAATACATACTTGCCGAAGGCCAATAAGGTTTACAACAATTATGTGCTGGGATTGTTTGAAAAATGTGCGTATGCTAATACACATACAGAATTTTCAGAGAACTGGGAGAAGTTGTTGCAGGTCAAAAATTAGAAGTTACAAGATTATCTGAGTAGAGCTCCGTTTGATAAATGGGAAGTGTTTATTTCCCGGGTCGTCGTTATGGTAGGTTGTGTTCAAATATCGCTGAGAGTTTCAATATTGGATCCTTGAAGAGAGAGAGAAGCCTATATCCATCATGGTTGATGAGATCAGAGTGAAGCTTATGAATCAAATGTGTGTACGTCGCGAGGAATATGCAACCTTATTGAAGTGGCGAGAAACTTTATGTCCAGAATTTGAAATTGAGCTCTACAAAAACAAGATGCACGGCCGTGAATATAGTGTCACCAAGTCGTCGTAATATTTGCTTGAAGTTCATTCGACATTAGCACAAAAGGTCGATTTGCAAAGAAGAACATGTTTTTGCAACCGATGTTGCATCAACGGTTTCCCTTGTGCCCACGCTATCCGTTGTATCATGATAAATGAAGAAGATCCGTATAAGTATGTCCAGTTCTACTTTACAATAAAGTTCTACCGTTAATCCTATGTAGGGATGCACAGGAACCGACCAGAATCGAAGAACCGGACCGGAACCGTAACCTAAAAGAACCAAACCTAGGGTACAGGTACAAAAAATGGGAACCGAGTACAACCAGGTACAAGGTACAGGTACTACCCCAAAAATGACCTGTACCGGACAGAAGGAACCGAGCTATACTAGCCGTTGATCATTTTAGGTTGTTTTAATCTCAACCGTTAATGTTTTAAGTTAGGTTAGGTGATTTTAGTCGTCTGGAATCTGGTTTACAATGATACATTTCATCCGTTAATCATATAATGCAGAACAGTTGTTGTTGCTAGGCAAATATTCAGTTGTTCAACTATTGATGCATTTAAGAAACATCCTCAATGTATAATGCTTTATGAGATGTTGTCTTATGCTTTGAAACAGTGATCCACTTCATTATTTTCCACCAATGAAATGATGTCGCAATGCAGTGTGCTTAGATCTCTTACTACCTTTGAAACCTGGCATCATGGATTTTCTGAATTCATGCACCATTTTCTGTTTTTCCCTTTGTGTTTTGTTTCATCTACTACCCTTCATTTGGTTAATGTTAGTGTCCTGGATTTGTTATGAATCCATGTGATTGTCTTGATAGTTAGCTTGATGATGGGAAAGTTAGTACGATCAGGTGGAAGTCTTAAACTTTCTATCTCTTTTACTTCAACAATTTACATTTATGTTTAAATTTTAGATGCAACCAAAATAATTGCCAACCAAAAAAAAGGGTACAGGTACAGGAACCGACCGGAACCGAGGGTACGGGTACAAGAACCGAACCGAGGTACATGGTACAGGGTACAGGTACACGAGTAAAGAACCGGCCATAAAGAGGTACGGGTACAATGTTCTACCAAGAACCGAGCTGAACCGACCTTTGTGCACCCCTAATCCTATGCAAGAGCAATTAATCATGTCCCCACAGTTGAAAAGCCTGCGAGTGTGTCTCCAAAATCTGTTGTTCTTAGTCCTGATGCTCTACCACAATCAGTTCGTCCAAGGAAGAAGAAGATAATTCTTAATACAGGTTCAGTTCCCAATAAGAAGATGAGAACTTGTGGTAGCTGCCATGTTTTGACTACCCATAACCGAAGGACATGCCCTGCGCATCATATTTGAAGTCATTTCAACTAAAATTCATTGACTTTCATTTACAGTTTTCGTTTAGACTATTATATATTTTAATCTACATTTTCTGATTTATTTTTTTTCCTATATTTTTTACAGTTAAACATGTTAATTTACTGCAGGTGTTTCATGTTTGTTTATTTTTAGATTAATTTTGTCAGAGTTGCATGCTTTTATAATTTGTTGGAACCAAAATAGTTTTAATAGTTTTTCACATGCTTCAGTATTTTTTTCATCTCTAATATGATGGAACGGTTCCATCATTTTTTTTCATCTGGAATAAGATGAAACCAAAAAAATGATGGAACTTTTTCTGGTTCCATCATTCTTTTTCATCTGGAATAAGATGAAACCAAAAAAATGACTGAATATTTTTTGGTTCCATCATTTTTTTTTACGTCTGTGATATGTTTGTTTAATGCATAAGGTTTTAGCTTTTCTGCATTATGTTGAAACACTTTTTGGTTTCAAAATTTTTGTTTTATCAACTGAGATCTTTATAAACAAACAAACTGAGATGTTTTTATAAAAGTTCCAAGTATTTTAAACAAAAACTAAAATCATTATACAAGTACTTTAAACTAAAAGTAAAACTGCAATTTTTTTAATTGAAAACTAAAACTGTCAACTTTAAGTTACAACTTTGGCCTCATAGTCTGCACCTTTGTCAAGGAGGATTTTGCAAGCCATCTTTGGCCTCGTATTCTGCACCTTTTGTTTTATATGCGCTTCAGAAGAAAAATTTCCTTTCAAGATGCTCTTCATGTAATAGCAAACATGAAGGACGCAATCATTCATGAAATTAACAAAAAAGATCTTTAAATTGAACAAAACAAAAAAGGATTGAAATGAAGATAGTGAAGAGAAGATCTCTAAACACAAGTTCTTTTAAAGCACTTACACATCTTGCTGACAACACAAAGGGGTGTTCAAAACGAATTCTTTTGATTGACTTGCCATGTCTAGTGAGAGCTTTGCAACATGTTGTTTGAATGCTGACACCATCCTTTCTTTCATGCTTTCAGCACTTTTGCTGCATTCATATTCAGTTTCAGCTATGGAGTTGTAGTGAGAGAATTCTCCAGTCTCATTATCAAAAGCTAGCAATGTCCAGTGGTACAACTTTTCACTAAGTTTTGTGAGCAATGGAACAAATATAAATTCTGGACTGCAATCAAAAATCAGTGAGCAGTTGTCGATGAAAGCTTCAATTGCAGAACGACAATTTTGTTCGATTGAGTATAATGTCTGAAATTCTGTAAAAAATAAAAAATCAAGTTTTAATTTGGTTTCAGAAAAACACTTGTATAAGAGAATTTAGAGGAAACTTACATAGACATATCTGCTTAGAAAAACTGTTTTTTTGTACTTAAGAGTACCATCTGGTTTCAACTTTTTCTTTGATATGTTCTTTTGCAATTTCAGCATATAGAGTTCAATCATATCTCCTGCGATGTCACCCTTTCTTACCAAGTTATTTTTATTCCTTCCCGTTATGTACAATCCAAGCTCTTTTTTCTCTCATGCCATGTCATTGTTGTTAAATTGTTGAAAAACAAATTAATGATTAAAGAAGAAGAAAAGAAACTGAAAGAAATGTATTCTCATTTTGATTTCAACACTGAAATTATGAAACCAAAAAAAATGAAAAGTATGAATGTTACTTACCTTTGATTATGCATTTTAAAATATTTGCACACGAGCGGTTTCTGATTTGAATCGAGTACCTGTATAATCTTTAAATTGTCAACTGCTTTCAACTTCACCTTATTTTCTTCTGTTTGTTTCTTCTCCAAATTTTTAGAGTGCTTTCTGCTAACACAACGACTCTTGTTTCTTTTTTTCTTCTTAACTTCCCCAGGTGTATAATCCTGCATCTTAACAGGTGCTTGAATATTCCTTTTTTTTCCTCATTCTTGATATTATGTTACTCACCTTTTGTTCAGGACTGACGTCTTCATGGTCACTATCTTCTTTGTCACTGTCAGTTTACGTCAATCCCAAACTGAAATGAGGCATATCATATTCTAAATCAATTACATCTTTTGCCATGTGTATAACTGAGTAGTAGCAGATGCCTTTACTTTCTGGCTTTGATATAGAACCCTTCTTTGTATATTCATTTTTCATTTGCTGAAGAACACTTTCATCAATTGAACCCTGAGTTGACACTTCAATCTCGATCTCTGGCTTTGACGAAGAACTTTTCCTGGCTTCCAATTCTACCTGCTCAGCCACCTTGATATCTTCTATTGTGTTTGGAATCAATTCAGAAACTTCTTCTATTACACGCTTCAATTCAGTCTTCGACAAAGAAGATTCAACTTGTTCAACCACCTTGATATCTTCAGCTGTGTTTGGAGTTATCTCCAAAACTTCTTTTATTATATTATATATCGTTTGCTTTGATTTGTTGATTTCAAATTTAACTTGCTCAGCCACCTTCAATTCTTCAGTTTTGTTCGGAGTTAACTCTGAAACCTCTTCAATCAGCCGTTGAACTTTGCCTTCATATGATGAAACCTTTTCTGGTTCCATCACTTGTTGCTCCTGAACTTTGCCTTCAGATGATGAAACTTTTTCTGGTTCCAACAAACAACCTTCAACTTGAATCTGAACTTCATGTGCTGAAACCTTTTCTGGTTCTATTGCATCATCTTGTTGTGTTTCTTCAGGCAGATTCATTACCTGTAAGATTTGTTGAGTTCAAAAAAATCAGATTCATTGACAACAAACAAATCAAATCAAAGTAAATTATCACCTCAGCATTATCTTCGAAAACAACATTGGCTGACTTTTTTTTTTGTTTACCATCTTCAACCAATAAATTCTTTTCTGGTTCAATCACAACATTGCCAGCATCTTGTTGTGTTTTTTCTTGCCGCAAAACCCTTTCTTTTTCTATCATGTCATCCACAATATTTATAGCTTTGTTTATCATATCCTGCAATATTAACATATCTAACTTAGTATAATTCTCAAATGAAACTTTTCAAGTTTCATTAAAAAAGAAATTCATACCAATTTATTCAAATGAAACTATCATTAACACAACACACACAAATAAAAAATATCATATTTAATACATCTAAGATTTAACACATCACCTCCACATGTTCTTCACGGTTCGAAACCGTTTCAGGTACCGTTCTTCACGGTTCGAAACCGTTTCATCTCTTTTACGTTTCTGTCTCGCATAAGTCTCCTTCACTGGTTGTATTTGGCTAGTATTGATTGATCTTCTTCAGAAAGCCCATTGTTACCAACGGTTGAAAGTTTTTCAATCAAAATTCTTGCCCACTTATATTTATCCTTGTAAGGGTTATCTTCATTTCCAATTCGAACATTCTCTTCATTTTGTGCAGGCTCTTCATTTCTAGCACCAACATTCTCTTCACTTGCAGTACGCTCGTCATTGCCATCACCAACATGCAGTTCACGATCAATATATTCTTCAACAGGAATATCTTCTTCCTCTATGCGCTGGACCAAGCGTATTTCTTGTTCATTATATGGAAGCAAGAACGATCCCTGACGGTGACCCACATTCATCTGCAGAACACAAGAAAAATGATGGAACTTTTTTTGATTTCATCATTTTTTTCATCTGGAATAAGGTGGAACCAAATAAATTATGGAAATTTTTAAGTCTCAGACATTAAAAAGTATAAACAAACAAGAACTATTGTTGCTTTTACCTTTGAGAAAATTTCTGGTTTTTTGCTAAGATCATCGAAATTATTCACTACTGCCTTGCATATTTCATATAGGTTCCATGTAGCTAACCTTGCGTACATGTCGTTCCCATCCTGTCTTAAGGTGATATTTGACATCTCGGCAAACCAATACTGAAAAAAAAAATACACAACATTCAAATTAGTAATCAAACTCGGGAAAAATAAAAAACAAACAACTTATGAATCAAAAGAAATAAAAATTAACTTACCAATGGGTAAATTACGCAACCAGATACATCATCAACTTGTTTGACTTTTATTATAGACTCAATTAGATATTCATGGAAAACATCTGGCAAACACACCTTATTCATCTCAAATTCTTGGTATAAGTATTTTGAAGTAAGATTCTACCCACCTTTGTTTGGGACAAATATTGATACCAAGAGATAGAGGACGAATAACTTGACGAAGTCTTCAGCTTTGGTTTCATCCGCTGCAGTTTCTATCATAACACTCAGAATATCAATTTTCCTCATCTTCGTATCTCCCTTAAAGTACTCAAGCGCAAACATGTTTACTTTTTTCTTCATCTCATCATCTTTGGCTATATCTGCATCCTTCATCATTTGTAGATCAAAAATCACAGCGAATTATTCCGGTGTTGTCTGTAATATCATGTTTTTTGCTCTCATTAACTTAAAACAATCTGGTTTCATACGCTTCACACTCTTATAATATGAACCTAAGATCATCTGAATTGTTTTCGTCCCTTTATTTAATTTTTCTTCTTGTAGTGTACCTTCGTAGAACGGTTTGAAGAAACGCTAAAATGGACAAGCAAAAAGGGCCTTCATGTGTTGTTCCTTTTTTTGTATCAAATCTTTTATAGTAGGTGCCTCCGCACATAAATGATGCAACGAGCACCTATACGGTTCTATTTTTTTCCCTGATGTTGAACCAGAAGTAAACCATAAGCACCAACAGAGTTGGTTTCAACCATACAGTAAAAATGATGAAACCAATTTTGGTTCTATCAAAATAGCCATTAAGTAAAAAAAAACACCAACAGAGTTGGTTTCAACCATACTGTGAAAATGATGAAACCAATTTTGGTTCCATCAAAATATCCATTAAGTAAAAAAACACCAACATAGTTGGTTTCAACCATACATTGAAAATGATGTAACCAATTTCGGTTCCATCAAAATATCCATTAAGTAAAAAAACACAAACATAGTTGGTTTCAACCATACAGTGAAAATGATGTAACCAATTTCGGTTCCATCAAAATAGTCATTAAGTAAAAAACACCAACATAGTTGGTTTCAACCATACATTGAAAATGATGAAACCAAAACTGAACTTAATTGAATCGTGAGTAAATAAGGTGAAAACAAATGTAATTGAAATCAGTGATTTCGAAACTGATGAAACCTAAACCTATTTTATGATACAAACAGATGATAAGAAATAAAACCTAATTACACAAATTCATTGATGAAACCAAAATTGTGAAACCAAAAATCATTGTTGCATGTTGATTTTCAACCATAAATAATCACTGAAGAATAATGAAACTTCGATTTACCTTTTGGTGAATCTTGTTTCTTCACTGTTTTCTTATGTTTTTTGTCGATCTTTTCATCTTTCTTTTTCTCTTGTTTATTCACAATTTTTGATTTTGTTTAGTGATTTTATTTCGATTTTAGGTTAGGTTGAAATTGTTACAGAATAGAATACATCGTGAATGGAATAGACATATCTGAGTTAATAGTAGGAGGAGGAGGTGGGAAAGGGAGTAAAGCTACTGATGATGATGAACAACAGCTTCAGAATAGAAATTCAGATTTTTATTTTGTTTCTGAAGGTACTGGTGGTGATGCAGATGATGATGACGACGATGAGGAGGAGGATGATGAGGATGAGGATGATGATGCTATGGATGAAGATGAAGATGATATTGATTCGGGAGCTGGTTCTGATGATTTTGATTTATCGGAATTGGGTGAAATTGGGAAAGTAGTTGAAGGGGGAAAAAATGCCGTTACCAATTGAATGAGAAGAAATAAATGAGAGTGGTTTAAGGAAGGGTAGTTTAGACAGTTGATTTCAAATGAGATTTTTGTGAACATTTTGTTTTGTTGGATTTTTTGTTGTTGGATATTGATATGTTTGGGTTTATAACACAAGAACTGTTTACTGAATTATCCTGAACGTGTGTTAGTCGATGAACGCACAAAACTAGGGTTTTATTGATGCGATTGGCTTCATCTATTATGTTGCCAATTTCTGGGTGTTGATACGGGTTCGACCTAGAAATGTTCACCAGTGTAGAGACTGCTTGATATTGAGTATACATTTGACGTGGATTCCTAGTTGGACGTTCATAGCGTATACATCATACTTCACGTATGAGCTGTGTATGAAAACGTCCGTACATGCTTGATATGAAAGCAAATATGGGATATCCATTTGTTGGCATGAAGTGGTTACACCGAGTTGTGGACTGCAGCAAGGTCTGAACGCGCTTTGTATGGTTTGATATGATACTCCCTCGAAAAACAATGTTAGTATTCACATTACTAATGCAGGAGTCGTTTATGCTAACAAGAATTTTCAAGTTACCGTTGTAGGAGTCGTTCATGCAAAAATCACCATAATTCCACCAACGACAAACCAAATGCCAAAAAATCAACAACATAAAGAAAAAGAACAAAAATAAATAAATAAATGACAACAATAGTACACCATCGCCAACAACCTCAAGAATAAAACTAGTGACCACCCTCGTCAGAATTGGTAGCTCCAATCCTAAAGTGACATATATTTATTTTTCACATTATTCTTAACTTATTTATTTTATATACTACCGGGTGACTACCTTCATTTCTGATAACCCCTTCATACCCTTGATGGTACTGTTTTTGGGTAGTGGTATCGGCGGTACAATAAATACCATTATTATCTTTATATAATTACTTCCCCTTGCAACTTGAGAGGAATCAGAGTCCTTAGACGTGTCGAGTTTTTCGACTAGTATGGAGGCTAAAGATTTGTTTTGGTAACCTTATTTTTCTCTTCGTTTTCTATTCACGTATCACTGAGGATCATTGTCCTTACTCATGGTTATTCTCTTCTTAGTTACATGAAGCGGTTGATGAGTATTAGAGTGGATATTCGGTTGAACCTATATACCTTGGTGTATTAAGTATGTTGTCAAATTTAGATGTCAAAACGATTTCTTGATTTAGCCTACTAAATTCAGTTTTGTTTTGGAATATATTAGGTAGTAGAGTGTTAGGATCTTCCTAAGTTACTCAAGAAGAATGAATAATTGAAGATCACGCAAAGACATCAATTTTAAGAAATTCATCGAGGTAAGTAACGAAGACTGATCCTTCTTTTCAAACTCTTTTTATGTTATCTATCTATCTATGATAATATTCAAGTAACATCATATCACGAATTAGCTTTTGCTTAGTCTCGTGATGTTTTGACTTCCAAGCTCTTGCTTGTCGAGAACTCAAAACTAAACTTGAGAGAAAGCACAATTGTTTTACTAAAACTTTCAAGACTCGCAAATTCCTTCTTGAGTTCGTATGGTATTTTGGTAGTTTACTACCAATTGTTTTCATTAACTTACTTTCACGAACCTAAGATTTGAGTTTGTGAACCTAAAGCATAGAGAACTCAAAATAAGGCTAAGGGGTCACTTGAGTTCACGAACCTATTGTAAAGAAATTCTCCTAGGGCTTTTTTTTCATTTGAGTTCGTGAACCTAGTACAAGAAAATTATCCTGAGACTTTTTTTAAGGTGAGTTCGCGAATCTAGTACAACAAATTTCTCGTGTGACTTTTAAACATTTGAGTTCGCGAACCTAATATGGTGAGTTCACGAACCTACATAGTTTTTATTTTTATTTTCGCTTTTATGAGTTGACGAACTCAATTCCCTGAGTTTCAAGAACCTAAAAGCTTAACGGGCCAGCCCAATACACATTTTACTTTGGGCTCATCCATTCTTCTTTGATTATTAAAGCAAACTTTCCATACACTTACGAATTATCCTTTGATTGGAAAGTTTAAGTTCTTTTTTGTTAATAGGTTGAAGCCTAGTTAGCAATTCAGAATTTGGCAAACGTACGAGTATTATACGGATTCAGAAAAGTCAAACTCGGTCAAAAAACCGGTTAACAGTTCGTGATTCAGTAGTAATTCAGAACGGCATACGTACATGCATAATTCAATTTACTAAAGTGAGTTCGGCACCGAAAATTCGACACACGTATAATAACGAATATTCAGAATTTGTATATAATCCTACAATTATTAGTAAAACACAAATAAATTTCTACAATTGAGTGAAACCAAGCCTTCTACATAGTTAACTGCTGATGTAAAATTCGCTAACCTATCTAAATTTCTTCCAATGGCACTTTCATTCTGTGGATCATACAGCACCATATTAAGCGAATCCACTAATACAATGTTCATTCTAACTCATAAAAAAATAACTATCCTTACATTGCCAATATCATAATCGAAATCAATCCTAGAAACTCATTAACACAGTAAGGAAAATCAACCTAGTAAAAGAAATTTCTCAATCAACACTAAATTCAGATGAAGTTCTATCAGCACTTATTAAAGAAAGTAAAATCAGATTAAGTCCGATCTTAGTCCAATTATCAAAAATAAACCAAAAAAATCTGAAAAGAACACTAAGATCATTAATAAACACTAAAATCATCTAAAGAACTGATAAAATTCCACTGAAAGTAAGACTTACACCTTCGATTTCGTCTTTGTCTACTGAAAGCGGCTGGTTGATGTGAAGAAAACTAGAGCTACAGAGAAGAATTGCAGAGCGAGAGAGAAATTTTGAGAGGTAAAGGGTGATAAATGACTGAGCTTTTGAGAGGTAAAGGGTGATAAATTCGACTGAAATGTGAGGGAATTTAGGATTTGGAATCAAATCCTTGCGCCATTTGAAGATGCGTTGAAGAAGGTGATATCCCCCTTTATCTAGTAATAAAAATCGAAGCCAGAGAAATTGGCGTACTCATACAGCGAATTTTGGTACGGGACGAATAATTCGCGAATTATTCGGATCTCCATATAATGTGTGTATTTGGGTCGGTGTTTCAGTTAGACATGTGTATAGTTCGGTCCCGATCAATTTGGTAAAATTCGTGAAGCATTCGGCGAATTATTAACTAGGGTTTGAAGCTTATATAGTTGTTAACCCGAGTTATGAAATTATGTTTAGAAGCTTAACTTGAGTTAAATCTGTGTAGCGCTTACGCTGAATTGCTTAAAATAACCTCAACTTCGAAGACTATTGCTTTCGTTGGTTTAAATTTTGAGTGGATCTTGCGCCAAGTTATTCATTGAGAAGGATTCAAAGCATGGATCTTGCGTCTTTGATGATATAAAGAGTTTTGATGAAGTAAGCCTACGATAAGATGCTCTAGGGTTATTGTTATGAAAAAGATTGAATATTAGTTTTAATCGATTGACGAGCTTGCTTGGTGATGGAAGATGAAACCTCAAAGCAGTATTTTTTTCCTTGATCACAACCTTTACTTACTTTGTATTCTTTTGTATTAGTGTTCTTTACTTTAATTTGCTACAATTCCCCCTTGGTTACATAAGAATTGGAAAACAATAACAGTTACACAACTTGTTAGTATTAGTGAGAAATATCTAAAATGAGTTGTTACACTTATGACACACACCAATCGCGCTCAACACAATTCGAATTGCGTTTTTGGAATCTATTTTACCTTCCACCATTGGACTTGAACTTCCATGATCTATCCCATGTGCTTAGGCGTCATGGAACTTAGAAGATGGAATTCTTCCACCATAAAAATTGCTCTAAAAAAGTACAATCGTCGGCACCGTTGTTTAACACAATCTATAATATTAGTTTCCAGCTTTACTTTACATTTTGGCACATTCCACATGCTTATTTGGAACTTCCTTCTCAGAGTGAAAGCTTATACTTTTATGTAATGTTTTTGAACCCCTTCATATACTAACTTACTTTATATGCAGGTGTAGATGGTGGGTTTTTGTCAGGGATAAAATAGTTTAAATTATGTTTCTGACCCGGGTCTCAGAAATATTGAGCCTCAGAATTCTGCAAAGGATTTTAAGGTAGGTGCACATCCTTGTCTCTATATGTATGGATGAACTCATTAGAATACTACATATACGATCAAACTTACTAAATGAGTCAACATTCATCACTATACAAAATCATTAGAATAACACTGGTGTTTATTACGACATTTTCATATGTTATATGATTTTACATTACAAATCTCAAGCTCCTAAATGGATTGCCCATTAGTATAGAGCAATTCGAGTATCATTTGGTGCTATATTCCGCAGATGAATTCCCAAAAATTACTTCGAGCCAATATTCATCCTCAACTGGATGATATTGACTTACTGAAAATACTTATATAATTTTGTATTGTAATGACCCGAGCCTCCACCGATATTGTCCTCACTTGGCTACTGCGGTTATCCAGAAGTGTGGGGTTTTCAACGGGCATCGCTGCGGTTATCCAGCAGCAGCTTCCGAGAGGTCACCCATCCCTGAATTACTCCCGCCCGAGCACGCTTAACAACAAAGCTTTTTTCCAACTTTGAAGTCAATTGTGCTGAAAAGGCTTCGGTGTTAGGAAACGACAAACCATTACCTATATTCCAATCGGCGAACCCTACCTGCCGAATCGGGGTATTACAATACCACCACCTTAAATTGGAGCCGTCCTCGGCTCCGGAATATATTCAAGCCCAGATCTCCGACGTTCCCTGCCCCTCATGAGACTAGTACCTGACTTATCTCATCCAGCATACTCTCTCATCCTCGACAGGTGACCCGTCGTCGGCTCTGATACCATTTGTAATGACCCGACCCTCCACCGATATTTTCCCCACTTGGCCACTGCGGTTATCCGGTAGTATTGGGTTTTCAACGGGCACCGCTGCGGTTATCCAGCAACAGCTTCCCGAGAGATCACCCATCCCTGGATTACTCCCGCCCGAGCACGCTTAACTACAGAGCTTTTTGTCAACTCTGAAGCCAATTGTGCTAAAAAGGCTTCGGTGTTAGGAAAGGAAAAACCATTACCTATATTCTAATCGAAGAACCCTACCTGCTGAATCGGGGTACTACATATATAGAAGTATTAACAAGTTACATATAAATTTACTCGACTAAAATACCACAGATGTGCTTAGATACCAAATCAAAATTGTTTTAATGTACAAAATATAGCTTATGCTAGCTAAATCCAGTTTTAATCCATGTCAATCCTTGCTCAAGGAAACAACCAATGCGAAAGGCATGTAAAAGAATTCAATTCTAGGCTTGAAAGACACTAAAATTAGGTTCACAACACTTATAAGTGTCTCAAACAGCCAACAAAGCCTTTCAGCCCTAATTTGGAAAATGGAATGGCTCAAAATTGAGTTTGCAATGTTTATAAGCGTCACAAAAACTCATGTGGCCGGCCACACCAAGTTAACCCTAGCTTGTCCGTCCAAGCCTATCATGTCCGTCCAAACCTAGCATGTCCGTCCAAGCTTACCTTGTCCGTCTTATTTTTCCTTGTCCGTCTTAGCAATCCTTGTACGTCTTAGCAATACTTTTCCGTCTTAGCAAAGCTTGTCCATCCTGCTACCTAGCAAAGCTTGTCCGTCCTGCTACCGAGCAAAGCTTGTCTGCCTTAACTCCTAACAAGCTTTGTCCGCCTTAGCTCCAGCCAAGCTTGTTCGTCCAGATCTTAGCCAATGCTTGTTCGTCCAAGTTTCCAAACCCTAACTTGTCCGTCCAAGTCTCCAAGCCTCACCTTGTCTATCAAGGCCATACTTGGCCTCATATGAATATTTTCGAACTTGGTCTCACAAGTGCATAGTTATCCTCACACATATATTTTCATACATGGCCTCATATGCATATACTTGGCCTTACATACATATACTTGTGCTCAGCATGCTACATATGCTTGCACTCAGCATGATACACCAATGTTCTACACAACAAGCACGTCAATGTTAATTGACCTATTTGAACTCACATTGTTCCTCAAAAATACAACAAAATAAAATAAATACGTAGTTAGTCTTGATAGACTCATCAGGCTATAAGAAGGACAAGCCATTAGTCAAAAGACTAACTAAGCAAGTCTCATTCGACTTCATATTAGTAGTGCTTAATGCTACAAAATTACACGAGACATCAAAAATATCACAAATGGGGAAATATTCACTAGGGTATTAGTCTGGAGGTCTATGGAATGTAGTGCAGCAGTGCATTCACTAAAGAGAAAATCTATGGAAAAATTCGATTAGCAGTTGAGTAGAGGAGTGGTGGCTTGAGCAACCGTCCATTCATCCCCAAATGAAGTGGGAACAGTTACTAACACTTTCTCCACCATCTTTACTTCATCGTTACTCCACTATCGACACTTTCTACATGAGATGAGGTCAGGTGAACGGTTACAATAGCTATTATAAATAGATTACTCAATCTATTGGACACAGAACATAACAACGCAAGTCGAGCAACTTGATTTCCATACAATCTTCTCATTCACACACACACGGAGTTTTTTCATAGCTATTCACACCTATCACATCCCACAAAGTCTGATAATCTGACCTCAGTCTTTCTCTCGCTTCCCTCCCTAAGACCGATCTTTCTCGTTCTCCTTTCTGACTGAAACAAAATTGGAACGACCATATATATCTTGGTTTAGGACAAGTTTGCTCTGATTCTGGTCTCTCGAACTTTAAAAGTACTTCCATAGTACAAATGCTTAAGGATTAGACGAACATCCATCTGCTCACCCTACTTTTTCAAATTTACCCTATAAATTCGTTATCTCCACAAACAGCAGGTAAACAAATGAAGTCAGTAGGAAACTAGAACACAATTTTGAATGAGCTTGAAGGTGAATCAAGGCTAATTGAACAATAATGAGGAATGACTAGCAAGAAAGCATAACCCAAGTGTTTCTTCGTGTAAGCATCCATTGGACTACAAATATCTTTTAGACCCAATTCAATTATGCTTCACTATTTAACCAGCAGTATATATCATTCACATTCCACATCGTCCAACAATATATTATATCATAAGCTCTAGGTATCAAATCTCTCTAGATCATTTCTAACCAACAAATTTTAAGTACGGAGTAAAATATTATAATTGATTTCTTATTTTATTCTCTGGCTTTGAAGATTATAGTTATTGCGCAACAATACATTGTATCATAAGCTCTAGGTACCGAATCTCTCTAGATCATCTCTAAACAACAAATTTTAAGTATGGAGTAAAATATGTAATTATAATTGATTTCTTATTTTATTATTTTGCTTTGAAGATTATAGTTATTGCGCAACAAATCAGTTGCACGTCACACAAATATATATATTATATTATATCCATTCGAGTCGTAGTAGCAAATTTTCACTTCCAAGTAAGTCGTTAATTTCACAATAGTTACATAATGGCTCAGCGAGTTTGCCAGACCTGCCATGGCTAATTGAAAAAAATATTGTAATGCATAAGAACCATCATTATTGGGTGTCAAATTCATTTTCAATAGCTATTTATTGATATTCAAAGACGGACAACAGAAGTTTCAAAATATAGTAGAATTCCTCGTAATTAAATTAAAAAAGCTTGGTAAAAGATACAACAAAAAGATATAGAAAATTATTATTTTTATCATTATTTTGTTAGGACGGAAAAGAATTTGGTTAAAAAATATAACAAAAAAATACATCATGAAACTATCGATTTTTATTATTATTTTATTAGGAAGAAAATATTTTATCTGATGTATGGTATTCGTAACTTAAACATTTTAAATAATATATTTAATTGATTAAGAAAATTATACAGTACATTGAGGTACGGGCAACCATCATCATCATTTCATCCATTCAATGGTTGGCTACGATCTTCTCTCGTAAGCATCCAAAGGCTACGCCTAATAGAAACTGGCTACTTGAGACCGGACACCTACAATTTTCATTATTATTCGTTAGGAAGAAAAATAGTTTAGTTGGAAGATTATAACAGTACTTTGTTTGGGGAAGTTAACTGCACACCGCGCACAAATTTAGTGAAGTTAACTGCACACCGCGCACAAATTTAGTGAAGTTAAATTAGGATACATTTCCTATGCTTATAACCATTTTCTCCACAATATTCTTGAACTCAAAACAAAATAAAATAATTTTGAGCAGGCAAGTCAAATAAAATTGACCATTTCTGCAAATATTTTTGAAAATAAAATAAAAAATGATCTTGTATAGGCAAGTCATATATGTTTGATTGTTGTCATCCTTCATTGTTGTCGTGGCTATGCCATGCCAAATCGTCGAATGTTATCATCCGAACATATCATCATTTATTAAAAATTGGAGACAATGGTCTTTAGCAGCTAAATTGATATTTTTGTTTTATTTTAGCAGCGCAGCTAAGATTTTTTTATCTTATTTCTTATATCGATCGAAATTTGATCCATTGCTTTCCATATAGGAAAATGATTTTAGCAGGATTAGCAATGGATCAAGTTTTGTTTGATTGGGATATAGTAATATGCATGTACTTTTTTTAGTACAGCAGATAGCATGCAGGGATGAGCTTGTTCATTCTGTACACAGTTTTTTACATTTTCAGGAACTCGTGGTTCTCTTCTTCTTTCTTTTATAATCTTAAACAGGTAAATAAAAATAATCAATAAGGTAAGTTTAAACCATAGTTTGTAAAGTCGATACAATAAGGCAATATAAGCTTCTGTGCTGTTTCTGCTCCACTCTATCATTGCAAGGGAAATAGAAGGATTTATTTTATTTTATTTTTGAAGTACTCAAGCCGAATTTGGCATTACTTTTTTCAGGAAGGTGATCGGCTGAGATTCATTAGGGGCTATTTCATCAAATGCAACATAATTTCACTGTAAACATGGCACACTGTCATTATAGTGTCATTAAGCGCCAATTCCAATTTGCCTCATTCAGATACTGTTTGCAGAGAAATTGAGAAAAAGCAATAACACATTAACATGTAATTGAAAAGAATTTGAGGTTTAAAGTCCAAACAAGATGAGAAGAACGGCATTTTTCACCTTGCCCCAGTTTTCTTGTAGTGATTTATGAGCTGCCCGTAGATTGTAGATCGGTATTCTTGGACAAATATGATGCGGAATGTGCACATTGATATCATGACAAAGAATCTCAATCCTGGCAAAAAGAAAAGAAAACATATTAACTATTTTAAACGAAGTACGAAAAAAGATACAATATATATTTTGTATCTTTGAGTAGTTATAATACGAAAAAGAGAACAAAAGGGATAAAAGAAACAAGTATTACCAACTAGGATAGTTGCAATATACGGTTCCATTTAATTGGGCTTGAGCTGCATCCCACTCGTCTGAGGTTTGAAGGGATGTGAGGAGCCGTATGATGAACCATTGTGAAAGTACTCATCTACCAGTCACAGATATGGTAAGAAACGGTCACACAAAATAACTTGCACTAATCCATATAACAATCACACCAAAACTATTATACCATGTTGAAATCAAACACATAAGTTCAAATAATACAAAAGATTTAGTTGTGTTTACCCAAAAGTGGTAGCCTAACCATGGCATCAACCAGAAATTAACCCATCCAACGAGACCCGTCTTCCAGACAATCAGCGGCCAACCGATTGCTATGAATGCAAACACCCAACTCAAGCTTATTTTGACTCGTTTAAGTTCATTTGGTCTGAATTTATTCAAATCGAAGTGCCACATCAACCTAGTAGGATCATATAATTAAACAATTTAACAGATGCAAGAGTATCAAAATGAGAATAATCAGAATTACATAAAACAAAACCAACAGTAAGAATGTAGCCATCAAGTGACAAAGGTTGCAATCTTTGTAATTCATATTTAGGGCCTGTGAGCATCATACCAGTGCGCTATGGACATCCCAAATCCGAAATGGACCATATCCAAATATAATTGCTTTTCGCAGAGCTGGGACTGAATCAAATTCTTCTTTCCAGACAGGTTGCCATGCTGTGTCTTCAACTAACCTGATGGAAAAATCAAAGAGAAAAATTTTAAGAATACGAACATGAATCAAAGAGAGAGGTGTGGGGGGTGAAACGAAACTATAATCCACATATTGAAAACAGATGAATTAGAATACGAATATGTTTGTTTTTGCGTGATGGCGATCATGCTTAAAGCGCCAAGGTTCATATGGGTATATTAGGGGCATGAAGGCAAGTGTCCCAATAATGTCCTCCACTAATTTATTCTTTTAAAAAGATTTGTGAGCACAATCATGGCCTATCACAAAAAACTTTAGCAGAGAAAAGGGGAAAAAAAGGTGCAAGTATACTGGAAGAAAATACCTATCAAACTGAATGAGTAAAAAAGAAAATAAAACATAAGATAATACTAACCCCAGTTATTGCAGTCCCTGTCCATGCCCAAGCCAGAGGAAGAAGATACCATGGAGATTTGGAGATCATGAAGATCCCCAGTGCATAAGAAGTGACGGATATTAAAACTGTCTTCCAAGCCTTCACATCATCTATCTCAAAGACCTTAACCAAAAAGACACCAATAAGAAAGCGAATTATATTCTAAAATGAGTATTCACAGACTAGGACAGTGACACTAACTTCAAAGAGTACTCAATAAATGAAAGATGTAAAATTGCAGAAAACTCAGAAAAAAAACTATTCAATGGCCAAAACTAATCAGGTGGCATGATATGGTTCCAACAAAATCAGAATGGTATAAGTGGGAGATGCTAGTATGGCGATTTGGAATTGCCTCTGAGGTCGATTGATAGGTGTAACTCCTAACAGTACAGTGTGTGTGAATTCTATACAGTAATAGGTCCAACATTTTCACGGCATGACATAAGTACACACGTATTTACTTCTATAGCATACTTAGGGAGTGATACCTTCTTGGGAAGGTTTCAACAATATCCTTCAACGTAACATTATCCGGAAGTGGTTCTCCAATTTGAGTAAATCCATAGCTTTCAGATAACTTCTTCCTATACTCCGCATTGCCTATTGAGGATGGTGAAACCGCGGCTGCCACAGACCGTGTGGTTTTAATCTTCTTCTTATGAGACAAACACCAGTGAAGCCTGACTCTTTGGTGGATAAGGCTCCCTAACTTCAGGTAACATATACCTGTCTATCAATAGAAATTATTTATCAAGGTCCCAACAGATGAACTAAACTTACGACACAGGGTGAATGTACTCAGTCAATAAACCAAAGACATAATGAGATAAGTAGATAATCACTATCAACTCATTGTTTGTTAGATAACTGAATTCATCCACATTTTTTGTTTCACCCCTCTCTCTTGAGAGGAAGTACCATTTCTAACCATCTGCAATTTCTCCTTCAATTTACACGTCAGAAAAAAAAGACACCTCCTACATGATTAAGTTACTATAAGTGTATTGGATTCATACGGATGCTACATGCGTAATGGATGTTGGAGAAAAATGAGTTTCAAACTAAATGGTTTAGGTCTTGGATGCTCATTCATTTTTTTGAGTGAATGAAACTCTTTAGTTTAATCTAACATTGGGTATTCTAGAGAAGGATGTCCACTTAGGGTGAAATGGGGTGGGCAAACAATACATGGGCTAACTTATGTAATGGGCTAACCTATGTATTGGGCCTACGAATTAGACATCATCCATGATCTATTATCTTATAAGAAATCCTAAACCCTAACGGTTTCCAAAACCCTAAAGGTTTCTTTTCTCTTATAAATACAAACGTTTTCAGAGTTAAAATCTATCCCAGAAGAGGCTACTATCCTGTCTTCTTTTCACCATCTTCTCACTTTGTTTTACGTTTTTGATTGTTTATTTCCCTTCCTTCCCTGTTGCTAAGTTCTAGAGTGGGTAGTTTGTATTGTGCTAATACAAGCTATATCGGGCAGTCTTATCCTGGACACATCTTCGCACGTTGGGGTTTAGCATTGCTCTTCTCGAGTATACCCATGAACTAATGTGTTAAGGACAACTTGTTGAACCTGTGATTCTGCCTTCGTAGTTGTCCGTGGTAGAGTTGTTTTAATTCAGTTATTTATATATATTATTCTGATACATCTAACGTTGTTGTTCATTGTTGCAAGATTCCTACAATCTTAACACATTAGTTTTTATCTCGTAACAATGGTAAAGAACGATGTTGAAAAACCTCAGAAGTTCAACGGAAAGTATTTCAAGAGATGGCAATCCAAGATGCTGTTTTTCCAAAGTTTTGCCATGTTGTTGTTGTGGAGATCTGGGGAGCTCATCCGTTTCGTCAAATCGATCACTTCCAATACAAAAGAGCTAAGTATCAATAAATTTTAGTTATTTATGAATCCTTGACGTTGATATTATATCGGAAAACAAAGGATATTAATTGTGAAGTGAAAAAAAAAATTGAGTTTTTTTGGTCAGCTGTAGAGTTTCGAGTATATCTCTTAACTTAGAAAGAATTTCGACAAATCCTTTTAACCGAATATAGTAGACATCCTGATAATTACCCATACCAAATTTCAGAATTTTTGGAGTTGTAAAAGTATTTTTTTATGGATTTTACAAAACTGAAAAACGTTCCTGAAAAATTCTGACGGACAGAAAAATATTGTTGACTAAATTAGGTTTTCTAGCCTATCCATGAGTTTTATTTTTAAAATGACTCATGTGGGTATATTTGATATCCTCCCATATGTGGTGCACAAATTAAACACCTCTTAGTTCCATGTTTAAACTAATATATCAAACATGTTAATCGATAAATTTGAAGTAAAGATATTTTGTCTCGCATATTTATTTGATATCTTGTCAATGATATTTGTGTGATTATTGTTCACAAACTATTTAGGTTGTACACTTTTATAATGATACTTTTCAGAGACAAATAAGAAGTGGGAAACCTATGCCACTGGCGACATGGATTGTTGGCTTCGTGCAAGCCTCATTACGGTCATAAGCACAAGGACATACTGGAAACGTTAAAGGTTGATATCCCTGTATTGAATCTGTTGCAACTGGACAACTGAAAAAGAAGCCAGACTGGCAGAGACAAATAGGTAACCGTAAAAAAGAGCCGATTAATACATCCGTACAAAGCTCGTTGCGGTCATAACTACAAAAGAGATGGGCTTCTTATTCTCGAGCCAAAACTACTGAAGATGAGGACAAGATTAGCATTGGATCACGTAAAAGTGTGGAAGCAGATGGAAAAGATTCTGGATTCGTCTACGAAGGTCCAATCTCTTCTACAATCAAGAAAATTCATGCATCAATTTGTCCCGTCTTCAGTAATACGATTATGTATAGAGAGGAGAGACTATAAGCTTCTGACTGTTAGGATTAGGGCTCATCAGGAATCAATGGATTATTAGCCTTAATGGGTAGCCTTCATGCTTGATGTTAAAGAGATCCGTGAAGTTTTGAATGGTGAAGGAGTCTATCATACAATAGCAGCCTCAGGGGCGCTCAAAGTGTTTAAAGATGTAGCAGGCTTGGTATCTCTTCTGTGTAGATGGAGTAATTATTGAAAAGCGAGAAGTTTGACAAGATTATTGAAGAACTGCCTGTTAGTAGTGTTTCCTAATTATGGATTTGGTAACATGGATATATTATGTGTATCCAGTAAAGTTAGTGCAAGCTACAGAGATGAATGAAGCAGTATGCATGTAGATGCTCCCAGGCTTAAAATACTGCAGAGATACATTTCCCATGTGCTGTACCACCTTTCCGCACTTAGTCAAAACCATCTAAAATCAAGAACTCAGGAAAGAATAATTAATCGATGATAAGGTTTGAATAGAGTATTACTAATGAGGAAGAGGAGCCAGATCCACTGCATTAACTCCCCACTACAGTGGGACAACGTGTTATGCATCAATCTTAGCATTTAGCCCCATTTAAGTTTCCTCAAGCTTATGCTTCAAACCGTGGCACTTCCGTAAGTGGTGACCCTCTAGCTAGACATAGAGGAAGATTAGTAAGGAGATGAGCACCGAGGACACCTGTACCAGTTGGATTCTGTGAGTCTGCAGTCACTATACATGGTTACAAGTGCCAGGAGTTCAATGTGAGTACTGAGGATGGTTACGTTTTTAGCCTTGAAAGAATCTATGAGGGTCGTTCTGGCCGTGGTAATGGTGATGGAAAGATCAAACAACCAGTCTTACTGTAACATGGGCTATCGGTGGATGGAATGTCATGGTTTCTAAATTCAGTGGATCAATCTCTAGGATTCATCTTAGCAGACAGTGGGTTCGATGTTTGGGTCGCTAATACTAGAGGAACGAGATATAGTCGTGCCCATGCTACACTTGATGCTTCACATCCTGCTTACTGGAATTGGTCATGGGATGAGACAGTAGAATTTTATCTTCCAGCTACATTTGATTTCGTGTACAAACAAACAGGGAAAAAAGTTCATTATGTTGGACATTCTTTCGGAACATTGGTGGCATTCACATCACTCTCTCAAGGGAGTGGTAGTCGAGTTGTTGACAAATTGAGATCAGCTGCATTGCTTAGCCCTGTTGCTTATTTGAGCTATATGAGTACAGCCCTCGGTGTTGTTGCTGCTAAAGCCTTCGTCGGAGAGATAGTTACCCACATTCCTTGCCGAATTCAATGTTAAATAAAAACCAATTGCCAATTTTATTAAGGCTATATGTGTTATTCTTGGGTTGGATTGTTTTGACCTTATAACAGTTGTTACAGGTAAACAGCCTACCCTGTAGACCTCAGTGGGGGGTCTAAGGTGAGAATGAAGAGTTGATTTTTTTTTAGCAAATCAGTGCATATGTTAAGCATGCGTTTGTTACGTGTTTTACAACTACTAACAATTTTTTGTTGTTTAAAGTTTGACAGGAAACTAATATGTTGTTGAAGTGGTCTAAAGGATCAGAAAGAACCAAAATCAAATTTTGATGATATAGTTTCTGTCAAATGTGTGTTGTAAAATAGGTGTGCATGTTTCCCAGTTTATCTTGGATAATTACAGGGTTGCTCTGATCAAAGGACCAGAAAATTGGGATGTTTGAGGTACATATTTAATTTCAAATATGTGATATATATATATGACATTAATCTTTTGAGGAAGATGTAATGACACTACTAGTAAGTAGTACATGTATCTTGTGTATGCCTTTATATGCTTTACAACCACTAGATAACATGTGATTTTTGTGATTTGATTGAAAGGATAAATTGTTGTAGACACACATGATCTAAAGGATCATTGGAACCAGAAGAAATTCTGACGGAAATGGTCTTTGTCAAACTCGATACGTTTAATGTGTGTTATAAATATGCAGTGCATTCGGTGTACAAATACATTTGTGACCTCAGAAGAATTAGTGGGATGATCTGATCAGAAATTTACAGTACTTGAGGTACATTTAAAATTGTGTATGTGCATGATACATATTGGACTGACCTTAATAGATGTTGTGATTTCAGGCTTTGGAGATTCTTAGCCTATGTGTGTACCCTCTTAAGGAGTGTATGTCTAAGGAAGTCCTTAAAACAGACATGATGAACTTGATTTTTGAAGAAATCAAAGTTTGCGCGCTTTAATTCAAGCACGAGAGAAAGTTGAATGGCTATTAAGATGCTTCTAAGAAGACATTCTATGTGACTGAAGCCTGTGGATACCATTGCTGAAACTCAATTGACTATGTGAGTCTAACGTAAATGAGCAATGGAAAAGTCTAGACAAACTAAGAGAAGGCGGCTAATTCTGTAAGACAACTACTCTCTAATGAAGTGATTTTTGTAGACTTAGTGAAGTCAAGAGAAAAATCAGTGGATCCTTTGACGAAAGGATAATCTAGATAGATAGCTTGATATTGCATCGAGGAGCATGGGACTTAAGCTCAAGAAATAAAATTACCATGAAGGACACTCAACCTTAGTGTCTGGAGATCCCAAGATCAAGGTTCAATGAGACAACTAATTTGTGGTAATTATAGGTATGCACTATCAAGAGAATTACATTCTCTGTCCCTCCCTATGGTGCATTGTTGTGATAGTGTGACTGCATGTGAAGGATGACTTTTAAAAAGTCCTAATGAGTTCTATAGTTTCAATTTTAGATTGAAGTGGGGTGTAGCAGTAACACTCTTGATAGAACTCACCTATCTGAATGAGGAAGTGGGCCGCTTCCTATAAGAATTTGAGCGAATTCTTTAGAGCATTCTGAGAAACGGGATACGTCCAGGGCCAAAATGGACACAACGGCACGAACTTAGCAACGCCAGGAGGATATCATGCGTGGCTGTTATCGCAAATTGCATCAAACGCTAGCAGTTCAAGATATCGCGTTCACTGTCTCTAGCAAGTAGTTTCGGTAACTTCTCACTAAGTAAAGGTTCAAGACCTGATGGACACCTTTGCCTATATGGTATTTTCCGCATTCTGATTTTTTTCGTTTTTACCGATATTTCATTCATGTTGGGGATTGTTGGAGAAAAATGAGTTTTAAACTAAATGGTTTAGGTCTTGGATGCTCACTCATTTTCTTGAGTGAATGAAACTCTTTAGTTTAATCCCACATTGGGTATTCTAGAGAAGGATGTCCACTTAGGGTGGAACGGGGTGGGCAAACAATACATGGGCTAACTTATGTAATGGACTAACCTATGTATTGGGCCTACGAATTAGACATCATCCATGATCTATTATCTTATAAGAAATCATAAACCCTAACGGTTCCCAAAACCTTAAAGGTTTCTTTTCTTTTATAAATACAAAACGTTTTCAGAGTTAAAATCTATCCCAGAAGAGGCTACTATCCTGTCTTCTTTTCACCATCTTCTCACTTTGTTTTGCGGTTTTGATTGTTTATTTCCCTTCCTTCCCTGTTGCTAAGTTCTAGAGTGGGTAGTTTGTATTGTGCTAATACAAGCTATATCGGGCAGACTTATCCTGGACCTATCTTTGTACGTTGGGGTTTAGCATTGCTCTTCTCGAGTATACCCGCGAACTAATGTGTTAAGGACAACTTGTTGAACCTGTGATTCTTCCCTCGTAGTTTTCCGTGGTAGAGTTGTTTTAATTCAGTTCTTTATATATATTATTCTGATACATCTAACGTTGTTGTTCATTGTTGCAAGATTCCAACAATGGATTCAAGTGAGATTACTATGTTTTCTTGATTAAGCTCTTATGGTCACATGTTGTCATTTACCTATCAATTCCAAACCTTCTACAAGATGAAACAAACTCAGCTCACGCAGACTGTTTGTTTCGAGCTACACCTCACGCTTGTCTCAAGAAAAAGCCGGCATTACAGACCTTATTTCCCTATTAGATATACAGAGGGAACACTGTTGCCACTAAAACTGAGTTTCTGTACCAATAATAATGGCTGATAATGATGTTATTCAAGAAGCAATAAACTAAAACTACATGAAATTAGTCAAAAATGATTCCAATAAAACCAAATTAAAACTTGTCTAAATTTGTTCAGTAGATATGGTGCTAACTACTAATCAATGAAATATATACAAAATTTAACAATGAAATATATACAACATTAAACAATGGAATATATACAAAATCATGGGAGAATCGCGAAATTAAAAAGAGTGAGAAAAAAGGGGCATACATACCACCGCCATTAAAGAATGATGTTCTGAGAGGTTTTCTTAGCATAACAAGTTGGTTAGAGGAATTTGAAGAAGATGGAGGTGTAGGTACCAAACTTAAACCAGTAAGTTGAGAAGCTCTTATCGCCATTTTCAGACACTCAATCTGGCGGAGAATCAGTTGTTAGTTTCAGTCCAATAATGAGTGTTCTCTAACTTAGGAGACGAATGGAAATCCTCACAGGGATATCAGATTTCTTTGATTTTCTTTGTATGGTGAGAGAGCTATGAAATATTACCTTATTTTACAATAAAGATGTGGGAATAATTAGGCCTAGGCCTAAAAATATGTTCCATTTGGGTTTGGGTCTGTTAGGGCATCCACGGTCGTGCGATCAAAAACAACGATCAAAGATCAAAAATTTTGATCTTTATTCCGTCTCAAGAACAGCGGTGGATAGTCAAGCGAAATCCTAGGAGATCGCATTCACGTAAGCGAAGTGTCAACGTATCGCTTGAGGAGACGGACGAGAAACTGAGGCTTCGCCTGGTACAAGCGAGATGTTGTTCTACCGCCTACCAAAAAAAAGTACAAGCGAAATCCCAACATTTCTCCCACCAACTAAGCGAAATCCCAGTATCTCGTTGGTCTAAGCGAAGGGCCAAGATCTCGCATATGTATTGTGCGGGAACTCCCAGTGGGCGAAATCCCAGTATCTCGCTGCCATTTCCCTGCCAGTGGGTGAAATCTTACCACTTCGCTTATGTGTAAGCGAGTTGCTGGGATCTCATCGCAGTAAGCGAAGCATTAGTAGCCCGCTTGCGCTTGCGAAATTTCAGCTATTCGTCCGTGTTTTTAAGCGAAATTCTGGGCCATCGTTTGTTCACATGCGAAACTCTAGTGCTTCGCTCTACTATAAGTTTTAGTCGTCGACCAGCGATTACTTTTAATCCTGAACAGTCGATTTCGTCGATTAAAAACCAAATTTGATCGCACGGCTGTGTTTGAAATTGAGCGATTAAAGATCAAATTTAATCTTTGATCTGGGATATAATCGATGACTGCAGTTGCTCTTATGGACAGCTGATGTTAATATTCAAATAGACATCCATTCTTCTGTTGAACGATTTTTTTGACCCCTTAAAATTCGAGGGACCATCCCTATTTTGATAAGGTCAATAGAAAGTAATTTCTGGTCCCCTATCAATATAATTTTTGTAATGGTCAAAATATCCTTATTTTATTAGAAATTAATAATTATAATTTAGTTGATTGTTAGATTAGATTAGATTAGATTAGTTAGATAAGATAAGATAAAACATTTGAGTTAGTTTTAGCATTGTGTTAGAGAATTAGAATTATTGAGAGAAAGAAGAAGAAGGAGAAGAAAAGTTTTGGAAAAAAAATTGAAACCTAGGTTTGGTGATTCTTAAATACAAAATGAGTGATTCTAGTTCAAACTCATAGGAATTGGAACCTCTAAGTCGTAGAGTAAATAAAGTATTTGTTAATCTTCACAACGATCCAGTGATGAATGATTTGTTTGATGGTGAACGTTTTCTTCCCTAAACCCAATCTCAATCTCAAAATAATGGTTTTTACGAGATCAACGAGGATAACAAAGAAGAATATGAAGATTATAATGTTTTTGATGCTCAAGTATACTTGTTAGTGTGTTTTTGTTGCTTGAATTGGCTCAAATTTGGTGAAAATGCAAACTTTTATAGCTGATTTTCGGCTAGGCCGATAAATGTTCGGCTAGGAAAATGATGAACAAGTAGCCGAACTTTGAGTTCATGGAATTTTGGACTAAGTTCGGCTACCTAATCGAAGAACTCCTAATGTTCGGCTTGATTTGGGTGAACCAGTGTAATGTTCGGCTAGTGCGAGCCCATAATTTTCCTAGCCGAACTAATAGATATAACACCAATTTTGACTCTTCTCTTCTTCTCCTTAGCCTCATCACCACCTTCCTTCTTGTTCTCCTTAGCTTTGTCTTCCAACTCCTCAGGTGGACCTATATACTCACCAGCTTCATTATAATGTGGGTTCACGCCTTCAAAGTCGCATTCCCTGAAAAAGAGACTCGGATCAAAATCATCTTCTTTTTCATCTGATGAAACATCAATGTCTTTGAGGGGGTTGTCGGCACCGTTCCAACGATTATCGGGATCGTTAAACCAACCTATAAATTCTAGATCATCCGCCACCATTTGAAGAATTTGTAGCAGAGTAACCTTTTCCTTTCCCTTTAGCTTCTTTCGGAGCCTAAATAATAAATTTTTCCATAAAAATTAAACTACGACTAATAAGAATGTTAAACACGAGAACAAAAATTAATAATGTAAAAGTTCGGTTAGGAATATGTATTGTCGATTTAACCGAACACAAAGTTCGGTCAAGAATCATAATGTTCAGCTAGCATACATCCAAAGATCCCTAAAACAATGTAATGTTCGGTTAGCAAAAAAAAATTTGAAAGTTGACCGAACATTTTGTTCCCATAGTCGGACTAAAAAGTTCGGTTGAAAATTTATATTATCGATCTAACCGAACTCCAAGTTTTTTGGCTAAACAAAAAAGTTCGGTTCAAAAGGCTTGACAAACTAAAAGTTCGGCTAGACCCTAATTTCTTTTCTCAACCGAACTGTTCTTGGTTTTCTTCCTAACAGAAAGTTCGGCTGACTAGATATGGTGATCCTAATCGAACATTTCACTGCTACTGCTTTATGAACACTAATTTTCATGATTTCAAGTCGAAATAACAATCAAAAAACGCATAAAAATGAAGGGGTTTGTCGCGAATTACCTTCTAATATTACGACTGGAAGAATCATCCTTTTGTTCTCTCATTTGGGTCTCGATTTTGCCTTGAACTTCAACAACCGGTTTTTCATTTTGTGGAACAATTTCTTGAATAACTTCTTGAATCTGTTCTTTTACAATTTGTGCAAGACCATGATTAGGTTGAGACGAATAGAGAACAAGATTGGTGGAAGATTTGATTAGGTTAAAAATGAAATGAAGATTTGATTTGATTATGGGAAATGAAGAAGGAAAAAAAAAAGAGAAGGAAGATTTGATTTAATTTTGGTTAGGTTTATAATTAAATTTAGATTTAGATTTATATATGACTAGGTTAGGGTTTAAGTTAGATTAAGATTGGTTTAATAAAGGGTAACCTAGTAATTTCCTCCCATTAGGACACCCCTTAGCTTTGTATGAAGGATAGCCTAAGCATGGGATGGTTCCCTCAAATTCTGAGGGGTCCCCAAAAAATCGTTCATTCTTCTTTGGCAGCTTCGTTGAGTTCCCCTGAATGGTCTCTCTTGTGCACTTATTACGGGTGAGCAAAACACTCAAATCCGAAGATTTCGTACGACTCAATCTGTATTTTGACAAATGGGCATCTGATACGTTCTTCGGCTGGATTAGACACGGTGGAACGTTATCCATCTGTTGGACACCCGACTTTAAAGATAATGTTGGTATTATATATATATAAAGGTTATTATAAGAAATTGGTAGGTAATATATATATATATATATAGTTTCCTAATGATTAAAGTTTATTCTTTACTCTGAAGAGAACTTTGTTCCCTACTTTTTTCTTTCAATGGTTCCCTCCTTTGTTCACTTTGATTTTTTTTTGTTTTTTTGCATTAAATCTTCTTTTATTTTGTTGTGGGTAGAAAATGCATCTTCTTCTCTAAAGTTTTGTTTTTGTTTTTGTGAACTAATCGATTTATATTAGAAACAACATACTAGATGGTTTGAACTAGCTCATTTGAGGTTACCCAAGGCAGGGATGTGCCTCCAAAGTTCGCTCAAATCACTAGCCTCAGAGGAAATACATAAAAAGTAAAAATAAATACTTGAAAAAGTATTGGGCATGCATATATTACCGTATTAAAACCTTGCCAAAAAAACCCGTAATGGTAAAACCTTGCCAAGAAAAACCCGTAGTGGTAAAATTAAAACTCTCTAAAAATATAAAATTACATTCATAATTCTTCAATATTATTGAAATTCTTAGTTCTCCATCGTTAACCAATGAGATGTCTTTAAGGTTGGCAGTATGTATATCTCCACAAGCAAGTTGTGGGAGTTAAACGTCTTCACTCGTGATAAAACTATCAATAAATGATCATGTGCCCTTCTATCAATAACGAGACTAATAGAAGTGTCAAGATGGCTTGTACAGGATAAAAAATTCGTCCTCTTGGCAATTGAAACTGACGGTATAGCCTTTTGTGCAATCCAAAATTTATAAGGTGAGAAATGTAACTCTGAAGAAATACAAATAGTTGAGTCGCGATTTATAAAATCGTACCAAGACAATATATAGACAAAATTGATTTCGACATCATGCTCTTTCACAAGAGAAGTCATGATTTAATGAAAAAAAGAATTACATATGTAGATTAAACTAAAAACTAACATTATAGTAATAACAAACACAAGTAGTAAGACTATTATTGAAATGAGACAGCAAGGAAGGAGTAAATAATAAAAGAACTGGACAACCCTTGTACAAAAAAATAAGTTATTGAAAATCCAAGACAAGATGTAATAACGAGTAACTAACTAAACTCAAAACAAAAATTCCAATACTACACTAGCAGTAACTAACTGCCTAAGCTTGAAATTCTTAAAAGAAGGAAAAAACATGAATGAACTGAAATGTAAGCTTTTAAAACTACCCTAAAAAACTCATTAAAAGAACTTAAACATTGTACAAAATTATATGTTATTAAAACTCTAATAACCAAAGATTAAATTAAAATGATATTTACTAGTTCGATCAGTATGCAATCACAAAGGTTATACAAGCAACAAACTGTCTATTCTAGCAAATCAACTTTGTGTTTTTGGGTTTTCAGAAATAAAGTGAATGATAAAGAAAACAGTTAAAGTAGCACCCTACTAAGATAAGTTTAAGGTACTAAAGACCAATGAAATTGAAAACTAAACTTCTGGATAACTTAAACAATCGAAGCATAAATATTAAAGGAAATCATGGAAAAGATGAGGGGAAAAACGGCTCATGTATAGCTCAGTATCAGATCCTTCCCCGCGCTCTTTTATCAGTGAACTTGAATTGTAATCATTCGTCAATTAAGGTGAGTTTTAGCCTTGCTCCTTTGCTTGCAGCCTTTGCTGACTCCAAAAGAGTTTCAGGAAGAGAAACTAAAAAGAAAACATTACTGGAAAAAAACTGCCAGATGAAAATAAAAGAGAGTATACTAATAAAGAAACTGCAAGATGAGAGCAACTAGCCTTTGGGATTTTTCAGGTCCGCGGATCAGAGATATAGATCTGGTGCCATAAATGCATAATGTGTCGACCTTATTTCAAAGATAACAAAGCTCAAAGAAAATAAAACATTCCTAACAACATTAACACTTTCACTAAGAGACCTAGTTCAAAGAAATATTGGACCCTTTTGCTAAGAGCAACCACAATGGGTCGACTAGAGTAAACGACCAAAGACTAAAAATTTTAGTCCTTGGTCCGGCCCAAGAACAACCGTGTAAGTCGGGCGGTTTTCTAGCGATGCGCCTGGTGTTGGCCGGTGTCCCAGCGATGCGCTTGGAAACACGGGCGAAATCCTAGGATAACGCTTGCGCGAGACTGAATCTTAGCGTGACGTCTGGTGTGGGGAGGAGTCTTAAAATAACGCCTGGTATTGGACGGTATCCTAGGACCACGCCCGAGAGACGGGCGGTATCCCAGAATCACACATGATGGGGCGAAGGGCTAGCAACGCGCCTGAATGAGTTGCGCTTGTGCGACTCGAACGTGTGAGTAGAATGGGACGGGCGGTGTGCTAGCGCCCCTCCTGGAATTCCAAGCGAGATGCTAGCAGCCCGCCCCATTATCATTTGCTTCTTCTTCAGCCGAACCCTATTTTCTTTCTCCTGAACCCTTTGTTTTTCAACCGAACCCTCTTCCGCCTCCCCTATTGAACTCTGATTAATCTTCCCAAACGAAATCCCAACGACCCGCCTACGATTTTGAGACTCCGCTCAAGCTTTTCTCAAACATCCAAGCGTAATCAAGGTAATTTCTTTTGTTTTTTTGTAAATTATAGTTGTTTTGTAAATTAAATTTAGAGTATGTTTTATTATTATGTTTTGTTAGTTAAATTGGTTATATATGTTGAATGATT
The DNA here is from genome assembly GCA_023531435.1 of Papaver californicum. Taxonomy (NCBI): domain Eukaryota; kingdom Viridiplantae; phylum Streptophyta; class Magnoliopsida; order Ranunculales; family Papaveraceae; genus Papaver; species Papaver californicum. Next base: position 11,471,157 of record JAJJMC010003991.1, read on the forward strand.
AAACATGTGATTATGAAATTAAGATATTTAGGTTTTATTAGAAATTGTATTTATGTTATAAGGATAATTTTTAGGGTTTATGAATGTTGTAAATTGGGTACAAAAAATTGATGATAATTTGTTGAACTGAAGATAGAATTGATTAAGTTGTTGTTTAATTTGAGTTGGGTGATGGTTAATTTTTTGATGAATTGACTAGATTGTCTTGAAAATTTGGGAATTTGGAATGTTTATGTTTTAAAACCTATGTCTATGGAAGTATATAATTGTAGAATTTTGATGATATTTGGTACAATTGGGGCATTGATATTGAAGTATTTTGTTAATGATGAATTTTGTTCAAGAATGTTTGATTTTTGTATGTTGGTACATATGATTATGTAATTAGATAATTACTTTTGTAATTATGAAATTATTATGTTTTTCCTTGATTTATTGATTATTGTAGATTTTTATCTTTCTGCATTGTGGGGATTACTCTTGATTTTCAATGTTGTATGAATTGTTTGCCCAGATGTCGAGCAATTTGACGTCCAGATTCGTTGGCCGAAAGAAGAGGGCCAAGAAGACTAAAATCGTCGAGGATTCAGAAGAAGACCGTATTATTGAAGAAACGGTAGAAGTTCCCGGGTTGGAACACTATACAGTTGTGGAAGATACTGAGGGTCACGCCTCCACCAATATAACGTATTCAAGTGACGCCAAATTCAAGTTTTCACATCGTGGTTCCCTCAAATCGGTCCTTCAGACCTACCAAGGTATTGTTAAACATAGTCCTAGGGTCAAATATATTATTGAAAAAGGAGGATGGAACCGATTACTTACCATAGATGTAGTAGATTCATTGCATGCACTTATTGACTATATTGTTGAGCGTTTTTGGGATACGACAAATACTTTTCACTTCTCGTTTGGTGAGCTTGGGTTCACACCCCTTGATTGGGTAATGTTGACAGGAATTAGTATTGGTATTGGTAGTCGTGTTCCAATTTGAATATGTCTGGGAGCATATTTTTCCTGAACTTAAAGATAGTGCGGTTTGTAAAAGATAAGGTATTCCCTATCAGTGGGTTTCAGATGCAATTACGATTAAATTTTTATGCACATATTTTGATCCACAAATATTGGTTACAGCTAACGATGATAGTAGACTTGCTGATAGAGTGGCCAGAGCATTATATATGTATGTTTTGGGTGAGTTATTCTTTTCAAATGCAAAAACCTATATTGATGCTAGATGGTTAGCTGCTTTTGAGGATCTAAATGCAGTTAATGAATATGACTGGGGTACTCCTGTATTTTCTAAATTATATTCCGGTCTCGCTGCATCTGGCAGGGGACAAAAGTCATTGGCCGGACCTTCCAAATTTTTGAGGTAAATTTTTTAGTGTTATTTATAATTCTTTTAAATTGTTTTTTTCATTGCTCAGTTATTTATTCCATTGGTTGTCAATACATTCTAGTTTTGGGGGTACGAATATCTGAGCATTTTTCGGCCAAAGAACCATTCGCCTGAAAGTGAAAATGAGTGGCCTAGATGTCGTCGGTGGACGGGAAGCCGGAGGAAGAGTATTGACATTGGACTTCTCTGAATCAGTTGTTTGTAGACGATGTGACCTGGCAACCGTGGGAAGCTGCGACCATGGTCCTGGAATCTGAAATTTGACGGAAAGTTGTAGAGCTCTCAGGGAAAAGGGCAATATTCTCTTGGCTAGGCACCGTGAGTTTATAATTTATTTCCATTGGAATGTTTTTTATTTTCTTTGCATTTCGGTTAACTGATTGGTTTATTTGTTTATTATCAATTCAAATGGATAAAGAATAACATGTATCTCGGAGATCGGTGTTGGAAGCAGAACAATCCAAGATGGGGCGTTCCTAGCAACCCGCCTAGTTATATTTCCAACTTCAGCGACGAGGTGGTTGAGGAGATGAGCGAAAACTGTCTGGTCCATGCAAGTGAGTTTGTACGTGTCGTGAACTATGATCTGTATATGGAGTATTGGCAACATGTGACTAACATGTATAAATATGCCACGAAAGTCGATTGGGAGGTTGAAACGTACGGTTATGCTGGTGACCGTATTAAACACAACATCAAATGTCGTCGTGAACATGTACTCATTCTGCCCCCACAATAGCTACCATACGTAAGTATACAACAAAACACTATAAATTTGATTTTAGTATACAATGATGGTTCAGAATTTGATTTCATTTTTTTCATCACAGGTCGCGGCTTATGATTTAGTTCAAGAGTTGTCTGATTTTACCCACGAGTTTCGTGAATTTACGTTAAATGAAACTAAGGAGAGGATGGACTATTTCATTGCCAAAGATGCAGAAATACAGGGTCTACGAAATGAAAACAGCATGTTGAACTCACAGCTTGCCCATTTTCGTTAACAACAACCACCAATTGGGTTTGGCACGTATGCTCAGAATATGCCATCACCGATGTGGAACACCATGGGTCAGGGATCGTCATCAACAATGCAATCAAATAACTATAATTCCAGACCATCTTTTCCTCCGTTTATGCCCCTGCGCTCGGCGTCTTAGAATCAAGATACGGAAGAGTAGTAATTCATTAGCATTGAATTGTTAGTTGAACATAAAACTTTTTCTTTTCTCAGATTTGAATTATCTTTTTAAATTATTTTTCTTACATTTATAATCGTTTATTTTATCCTTTATATTAGTTTTGTATTGTAACTCTGAATATTTTTTCCTCTGTCGTTTTGGTCATTTGGTATTGTCTTGTCAACCGACATTTCATATCTCTGATGCGTCCGTCCACCCCACCTGCCGCAACTCTATTTTTGCAATAAAATACCAACCTTGTATTGTCAATTCAAAACTCTGAAAAAAAATTCTGACTTTTTTCGTTTTGGTCATTTGGTATTGTATTGTCTTGTAGGGAAAAATGGGTTGTGCAATTATTTACAATGAAAGTACAATCAACAACTAGTTTTCGAAATTATCCTATAAATACATCTGTTTTCTCTACCAAATACCACACACACCTAGTTTCATACACTCTACAAATTTCATTTACTCATCTCCTCTTTGTAATTCACTTCATAAATCTACCTACAAACATGGCAACATTTGATTCAGCTGAAGATTTGGCTATAACCAAAACATGGCATAACGAAACCCTACGTGAAGATGTCATAGATGGAAGGGTCGAACCTGAAACCTTTTGGGGGAGGATCTACATCCAATATGCTCGAGAATATGGAAATCCAAAGCAAAGATCTCTTGAACAAATTCATGATAGATACCAACTTATCCGAATAGGGATAGCTGATTATATAGCTATACAACAACGGATCTTTAACCCCACCCATTTAGGCTTGTCGATCCAACAATTTGTAAGTATCTTTTACTTAACCTAAGTTGTTTGGTCTTCCAATAACAACATAGTAAACTTGATGAATTATGTTTTTTTTTCTTATGCTTGTGTAGGAGGATCTCGCAAAAATGCACTACTATCAGGAAAAAGGAGAAGAGTTCACATTTGTAGAAAGCTACGAGTTCATTAAGTCCAAACTGTAATCGGAAGTAACTGCTAACTTTATCCACCGATTTTGAGAATTTTCTAACTTTTGTCAGAGTTTGGTTGTAAACGGTAGCTCATGTATTATCAATATATTTTAATAGATGGCCACATTTCATTAGTTAATTAATTTTGTAAAACAGTTGAATGTAAAATCATTTCATTGAATCGAAAAGGCATACATCGCGTAACATTAAAGGAGATGAAATATAATAAATCAATAGATTACACTTAAACACTTAAGCAAACCCATTATCAAACCTTCAACGGGTCGTATGACACCCGGGACGACGTTCTTCACATCTTCTGAGAATAATCAACACAAAAGGATTGTATTCTTCCATCACCCTTAGGATCTTGAAATGAGGTTGGTACCTGAAATCTGAACGTTTCCATCTTCTCCATTCCTCCAGAGATCTGGCAACAACTTCATCATCAGTTTCATTCCTAATTCTTCTTTCATTCACCTTAGCGGTTAAAGAAGAAAATTCTAGTACTTCCTTTGTGATTTCCACATATCGACAAAAAAAGTCTTCTCTTTCCAGTTATTGGGGTTACCGGTTTCATTACAAAAGTTAGCATGAATATCTTCTAACCATTGCATGTTTATTGAACCATTCATCCGACGTTCATGATCCCTTGCTGGATAATGTAATACTATGTTTCAACATAGGGATAAATTTTCCTCTAGGGTAAAATTCTCTGCATTAAGCCTAAAATTTTCGTAAGCCATAATTATAAAGACGATAGATTAAAAATTTTCTATGAAATGTAATAGATGTGGATTTAAAATGTGAATGATAGATATAAATTCATTTATTTATAGGTGTATTAGAATACAAATTATAACCGTTGACAACGGTAACAAATTAACCAGGAATTAACCAGGCAGACTCCTAGGAGCGCGCCTAGCACCGAGCGGCGTCCTAGCGCCTCGCCTCTATCTGAACTAAGTCCTGGAGATTCGTTTCATTGTAGGCGGTATCCTAGGATTACGCTCCAACTGAGTGGAATTCTAGCGTTGCGCCTGTTGATGGGCGTGAGCCTAGAGCACCGTTTCATCAGGCGTGAGCCTAGAGCACCGCTTGATCAGGCGCATTCCTACGACACCGCCAGTGTTTCTGAACATTATCCCAGCATAACGCTTCATTCCACGCGGTATACTGCGCCGCTTGACGCCAAGCGGAATACTACGAGCCCGCCCAAGTAAACCATGTTTAGTCCGGATTAATTCCCAAATTCCCTCTGCTACAGTCAAAATTCTGGACTATCCACTATATTTGGTCGCGCCGCTGCGCTTCACTTTTACGGACTATCCACTAAATTTGCTCTTTACTCCGTGTTTTAATCGCGCCATTGTGGACGCTCTAAGCCCCAAGATAGAGAAAAAAAACAGGAATACCAAGCCTATTTTAAAAAAAACGAAAGCAAAGCCACATAAAGGACCATCCAACAAACAACGAAACCAGAAAACCAAACAAAAGATCAATAAAAAGCTAAGAGAACTATAGGATCAGAAACATTCACCAAGCAAAATATAAAAGAAAAAAGAAGTATCAAGAACCTAAGAACACACACAAAGCAACAATGAATCTCCTGCTGCATTTGAAAAGCCATTGTTAAAAGAACACACATACTTTCATGCTTAATACTATCTTAACTGCTTAGCTACTACTCAGTAACCAAAAATCATAGCACCACATAATCAAATTTTGTAAAACTCATTAGTTTTTAGCCCAAGAGGACAAAAAATTTTAAAAACAAACATTGAAAACCCCCTAACCTTAACCATACCCAAAAGAAACCATGGATTCAGAGAAAAATGAAGTTTATTACATCATTTAAAAAAAAAACCTATTGCACATCACAGAACAAACCCAAACTATATTGCTGAACTATACCTTTGTTATAAAAAAAATCATAGCACCACATAAACATTTTTTGTAAAACTCATTAGCTTTTGGCCAAGATGACTAATTTTTGAAAAACAACCATTGAATACCCACTAACCTTAAACATACCCAGATGAAACCAAGGATTCAGACAAGAAATGAAGTTTTTTACATCATTCTAAAACACCCCCTATTGCACATCACATAACAAACCCAAACCATATTGCTGGGCTACTACTCTGTCACAAAAAAAATCATAGCACCACATAATCAATTTTTGAAAAACTGAGTAGCTTTTAGCCAAGAGAACAAAATTTTGAAAAACAACCATTGCATACCCAATAACCTTAACCATACCCAGATAAAACCAAGGATTCATACTAGAAATGAAGTTTTTACATCATTCTAAAGCACCCCCTATTGCATATCACATAACAAACCCAAACCATATTGCTAAGCTACTACTCACATACAAAAAATCATAGCACCACATAATCAATTTTTTGTAAAACTCATCAGCTTTTAGCCAAGAGGACAAATTTTTGAAAACAACCATTGAATACCCACTAACTTTCACCATACCCAGATGAAAACCATGGATTCAGACAAGAAATGAAGTTGTTTACATCAATTTCACATACCCCCTATTGCACATCACATATTGGAACCCAAACTAAAAGAGACCTCTTTCGAATTCAAACTAAGAGCTTTATGAAAGATCCACTATCCTAAAAAGACTTCAGAGAAATTTATCAGTGTTCAGAGTTGTTTTTAGTTGATTTCACAAATAGTTTTTAGTTGTTTTTAGTTTTTTTTTTTAAACACCCTGTTGCACAACACTTTGAAAATCAAAATTAGATGATACCAAAAATTGTTCTCAACAGACATGATCCATATACACCTATATGATCATTCTAAGAAATCCAAAAAGAGATATAACCATGGTGAGAAAATTAAGAGGATAATAGATCAACATCTATCTCCAAACACAGTAAAGGAAATGTGAGAATAATTAAAGAGGAAATAGATCATCATCTATCTCCAATCACAGCATAAGTAAGAGAACTAAATAGAAAAAAGCATAGAGAGCAAATTCAAGATGAAATAGATCATCAATCTATCTCCAAAGGTCCATCCCTAACAGCCCACTAATAACTATACTTAAATCACAGAATACTTAGAAAAGGACTTATGACAAAAAACCATCAACAAAAACTACCACAACACACATCTTATGCATTTAGATCCACCGAAATCAGATCCGATCCCCCTTGATCATGACTTACTTTACCCTAGGGCTAGCTTAGAATTACTCAGCCATGGCAGAGAAGAAAGGAGAAAGGAAAGAAAGAGGAGAAAGGAGAAAAAAAAAGGCACTATTTGGGAGCTAAGAGAGAGAGAAAAAGCACTATTTTTCTCTAAAGATAATACATTAATACCAAAATAAATTATATAAACTTTTTTAAAAATTATCACGCAGAAATCAAGATTTAAATTCGTAAAAAATTTATTGAATGTGATTATAATTTCATATTCTTGATTAACCACTTATCTAACTTCATTTATTTATTTATTTATTATTTTAAAATCTAATTTCATTTTTCGTTAAATCGTATCGAGTCAGTTCATCCGTACTATCAAATCTGACGGGGAAAGGATTGGGCATGGATAAAAACCTTGAATCCGCTATTTATATGGACTGGATTCAGATGATACCAAATCCGTACTCATCCATCTATTGCTTGGACATGGATGAAAACCTTAAATCCACTATTTATATGGACTAAGACTCAGGTGATACCAAATCCGTACCGATCCATCTTTTGCTCACCCCCAGCACCTATGGCCCTCTGAATCATCAAGATAGGAATCCTTTCTGTTATCGGTTATAGCAGAAATTGGCCTCCATTAGTCATGCATATTGCATAATAGCTGACCCGAGTTCAATTGTAATAACTACTGAAAAACAAGGTGGTATCAGGAATCTAAGTTACTCACACAGACGGTTCAAGAATAAAATATAGGAAATGGTCATTTGTGAAATACCTTGGGTTTTAAAGGACCTGCTTATTATGGTGCAGTAGCCAATATACTGAAGAACCAATATACGAGCATCCGGTCAGAGACTCAAAAAGACAAGGTATCTAATACGCTCCCACTCTGCTCAACACATCGGACTTATAAATACAAGGCATTGTATTCAAATTTGAACTCCTTCGGGGAGAGCATCTACAGCTCCTTGAGATTATAGAAAAGTCTAGGACCTCAGCAAATGGCAGCACTTTTACAAAGCTAAAAAGATTGAGCAACTCATAAAAAGGATTTGTCAATCAATTGATTAGAATTACATGAGCCAATGAAGGCAGCACATATACCTAAAGGTCCCAGACCCTTTAAGATGACTATGCTGCAGTCATGAACTACGTGTTGTTTCTAAACACTAATATCATGCTGGACATATACACAAAAGGGTAATAGGCACGAAGCATGTCAAGATTATGATAAAGGAATAATGTTTCCAGTTTAAGGTATGGGAAAATCATAGGCGGACATAATATGTTCACTAATATTTATATAAAACTAAAACAAAGAAATGAACCCTGACAAAATGTCCAACCTTTCAGCACTCAGTTAATGATTCCTGTACATAATAGGTTTAAGTTTGTTTACATCTTTCAGCTTGTACATCAAGTAACAATGGGGAGAGAGATAGCATGTGTTGCAAAATCAGAATGGAATCTTTTGACAGATCGTTGATCACCAAACAGCTCTTTGCCAGAAAGCAGTCTAAAATTCAGTGTCGAAACAAGAAACCATGACCTTTGAAATCATGGATCTAGCAAAAGGAATGTAACTCATGCTATACCTGCAAAGAAAAAGAGTGTGACACAACTATAAAAGTGGCACATGAATGATATCTAGAACAAGAAGACTAATGGCAGACATTAGATACTCTAAAACAAGTTAATTACAAAAGCTAGGACCATGATTAGTAGTTGTCTTGGAAACAGAAACTGGTATTCCTCTTGTTTACTCTATTTTTTAACAATAAATTGGAAAATAACCAACCATGACTGAGGTAGCAACTGGAAAAAAGACATGTATCCAATTAATAACCTTCATGAGGGAATACACCCAAGAAAATAAAGATGAATCGAGGTGGACCTCAGGGAAGCACCTAACTGTTGAGTAAAGCTTAAAAGGCCAGAAAAAATCAAAAAGGACTATGTGATTGCTGAAGTAAAAAGTACCTCACTAAATGAAGTAATACGCCACAATCGAGTAGATACAAGACAAAAAATTTATCATAAAGAATGAAGAGGACATCAACTTGCAAATTACTAGGAGAGAGCTGAGTGGGGGTAGAAAGAACGACGTACCACACAAGTGCCCCAAACTCTAACATGATTGCCAGAAGAGTTAAAAGCTTGCTGTGGACCTGCATAGTAGGAAGTTATTAATGTTTTGAAACATGCAAAATTGTTCAGCGCAGTGTGGAAAAGAAATATCAGGATTTGGAAGCAGAAAACAACTGTGTTTTGACTTACATAAAGAGCACAAAACAGAGCAACTACGATACTTGCAAGGTATATGGCTGTAGCGTAAATTCGAACAGGATCAAGCATCATTGTCACTTGACGTTTGGGCCCTATTAGGAAGGCTGTGCTGGCATTAAAAGTTCCAGTTTAGAATCAATCTGAGACACAATACTGCAGAAACAAAGAGCTACAAATAACAGAAGAATGCCAGAAGTAGGCTAAAACACTGGTACAATATGCCAATATGCATGTCAAAAGGGGGGACTTCCATCTAAAACAAGGAAAGCTGAAACAGCACAAATAGTTTACACACGCCTAGAATAAGCCTTCTCTCCTACAGCAGAACAAAAAATATTGCCTGCCAAATATAATACAGTATCCTGAAGTCGAGTTCATTAGCATACCTCCCAAGAGAAAGCAGATTTCCAAAGGTGAATGTTATCCCAAACTTGATTGGGTGGAAAAAAACAAGCATTGACTGATCACAAAAAGAAAGAACTTCAGCTTTAATTCAAGCATAACAATATATGCACAGTTTAACAAAGTCCCTTACTATTTGAACAAGAAGCGTCAGAGACACAACTGTTTCCTGTTCAGTAAGGCTACATTGGTTTCATGTAAACAAACAGTAGCAGATGGGTATTAAATGAAAGCATATACAGGTTGTCTGGTAGGCATGAGAACTAGGGCAATGCAATTTAATTCTCTGTTTTCCTCTATTGGTGAATAGATCATGCGTTAGGAGGTATAGTTCTTTCCCATTTCTATTAAAGATAGTACACAAAATATTAAACACTACACAATTTATAAGCGATAGCTGTAAAAGTTTTTTCACAAACCTACAAGAAAAGGAAAGGAACAACTAGGACGGCAACTACACATTTCATATACAACTACAAGAAAATGAAAGGAACAACTAGGATGGCAACTGGAAAATTGGTGCTGAAATATCACTATAAGAGATGAAAGATTTGAGAGGAAATAAGAACTCATAGTAACAGCTGAACTTACAAGGAGGGTACAAGTTAAACCAGCTGCGAAGCAGATAGCAAAACCATAGAATCTCTGATCAATAGGTAGGATAAAAGTATCAGTAAATCAATACCTTACAAAATGATGATATTAGCAACAAACATCACTCTGGAGTACAATAAAACCAAATGATAGTACCCAAAGTCAAATGTAGTATATCATAGCTGTTTAAACACACTCCACTTTTAATGTTTAGCAACTCATCTTTATCTTATTTAAGCAGATTGCTGTTTGCTATAATTTAGAGGCAATATATATGATAATAAAAAAAATGATAAAGAACCATTAGAGATAACAATCGTCAAACAGCAAGTTGATGCTTTTGTTGGTTCATTGCATTGAAAATTATATCTATCTAGTTGGAGAGAACCATAACCATTGCGCAACCAAAGTGTGTGTGAGTTTGTACGTCCTTCTAAACTGACCTTTGACGAACTAAAGAGTAATGACATAAGGTAACAAATTGAGGTTACTGTTTGCTGAACAACTAGCCAGTCAGGCTCGGGAAGTTACTTGGTAGTTGACGTATAAACATAGATCTAAATTTAATTTTCTTTTAAGGGGTATATCTACCAAATCCTTCGAAGCAAAAAAAATTCTAGACTGGTAAATGTAATCAAAGTATCGAACGAAACTGCTTGAGATATTTGATCAACATGTTGATTAATAAAAGTTGTTCTAACTTTTGCATAATTTATCGATTATAGTATATGACATGCAGCAATTGCTATTAGATTCTTTACCACAAGCATGAACAACGAAATCTCAAAAAATCCAAAAATCTATAGGGAAGAGAGCAACAGATGTAACAAAACTAGAAAGCACGAAGGATCAACAGACAACATATACGCAAGAAGAAAACATAAACAAGTTCAAAGAGATGGACTGCATTATGTTAATCCTTCTCTCCAAGAGTTAATTAAATTTTGCGAGGTTTTCTTGGATCTCTAACATTATTATATTTTCACTGTTTCTGGTTTTTGAAAATTTTGACATGGGTTTCATTTCTAGCTTACCCCAACTTGTTTGGGACTAAAGGCTTGATTGTTGTTGTTGGATCTCTAAATTCCAAGAGAAAATGATAATCTCACTACTTGGATCTCCAGTACTCTAATTTGTTATTCATGCAATCAAATTAGGAACTCGTTATTATGTCGATACAAAATGCAATAAAGACTGAAAAGTTCTTATAGATCTCTCTAATAAGTACCAATTAAAATCAAACCCTAAATTATCATAGAACAGACAAACCCTAACAGATCAACCACAGCCTTCCCCGATAATCAAAATCGAGAACAACTTAAAACTAAACCCTAGGAGAAGAGATTAAAAGGGAAAAATTGAGAAATAGAAAATAAGAGGAACCTGCTTAGTAGACAATGTGCATTGACGATTGAAATCGTCCATGAAAGATTCTTCCTCCGCTGCAGCTTCTTCATCTTCTTCGACATCAATTCCTGCCATAATCTTCATTTTCTCCCATGTTTGATTCATTTTCTCCATTTGATATCACTCTGGGTAAAGCTTAGATCGAGAGAGAGAGAGTTGTCTAAGAATCTCGAAGTAATAAGAAGTGCAATGAGTGAAGTTCACTTCAGTTCAATCAATACACGGAATGGGAGCGGCGGGCAATTCACGCACACTTAACCAGAATGCCCGAAGCCAAATTGGTTTTTGTTTCACTGCCTACTTAACACCTGGGCGAAACCAAAAGTTGTTTCAAGAGACCCATTATCGCCTTAGTGCAGTGAAGTGTTTCTAAACTGCTATTAGAAAAAGAGAAAAATAAATTCATTCATGACATTAAATATCTGGAACAAATCAGACAATCTCATATTTATTCTATGCAGACGATTGTGTTCTGTTTACTAGAGCAGATTTGCATAGTTGATACAATAGAAAAGATTAGAGTTTAGTGCAGTCCGAGACTCCGAGGACAACTAATTTTTATAAATCGGGTATTTTCTTTGGTAAAAAAAAATCGTCAAAAACATCCAAAAAAATCATGTTAAAATTGTTAAAAATATAAATAAAAATTTAAAAGACTCTTAATGGATACCTCATTGTTTATAGATAAATCCAAATTAAAATATTTTGGCTCATGCGAGCATGTTAGTGGTTAATAAATCAATTACTAACCAGTTTACCCATTTTTCAAATGGGATTTTTTTTTTCTTCCATAAAAGATAACCACCAAATTTAATTACCTTCAGAAGAATTTCTGGTGGGGGAGGTTTCTAACTCTAAGAGTATCCACAATCATGCAGCTAAAAGCTAAATATGCATAAAAACAGTGGTGCAGCCGACGTATGTAAAAGTGGTAAAAGTTAAAAAAGCTAAAAGAGGTAGCCAAATCTGGCTACCCAATTTGGCGAAAGCCAAACATAGCTAGACACAATTATTAAGTCCGTGTTAGGTGGAGTGTAGTTATTAGGTGGGTTTGAAACAAGACGAAGTTATTAAGAGCGTCTCAAATCCAGATGTTGTTATTAATAGCGTCTGGTTCAGGCGGTAGTAATATGTGCGTTTACGCAAACACAATTTAAGTAACGTTTAAACTGAGACGTTAGTAATAAAAGCGTTGAAATCAAACATAGTCATTCATCAACTTAAACAACGACATAAAGCTTCTATTTCCTAACTAGTTTTCCTGTGAGCAAACTTTATCCAAGACTGAATCCAGCTCAACTGTTGTTGTGAATTCGAAATTGACCAACACCCAACACTCCTACACATACCAGGACTCTTAAACCTCAATAAATCTTTACCATTCAACAAGGTAATCCTACGACAACACCATCTTCTTCATCCCTTCTTCCTAGGCTAAAACTTCCCAAATCAGTGAACATTCATACCCAAATTTTGTTTCTTTCGTGCCTTCAATTTTATGTCCAAACCATTTGCAAAGACTCACAAATACATGGCTAACCGATGGCAAAGATCTCAGTTCGGGGAATAACATGAGTTGCTATAGAACTGGTCGGTCATTCAACCATTTTCTCAAACACTTTGTGAACGTGTTTTTTACAGTGCATAAACAACTATGCTCTTAATTCATAGACGCACATTACATTCACGTATCTCATCAAACGCTGGTATAAATTACATCCTAGTTCAAACGCTTTTTAAATCTGCGTTTAACTCAGACGCAACTATTAAGTGTCTATACTTCGGACGTACTTTTAATTTTTCACATGTTACAGGACATCGATTTTAAGTGCGTTTGAACTTAGCTTCCGCTCTCATTAGTGTGGAAATCTTGCGAAAGCTATAGCTAAAAGCTAAATATGGCTTAGCTTTTTAGCAATTTTAGCTTGATGACTGTTGACGCTCTAAAGAACTATATTTAAAGTCTTATGCCTTCATATGTAGACCTTTGGAAAAAGAGGCACTAGGCTTTAGAGACAGAGAAAATAAACAAAACAATGATTGTTAAGTTAGCTTTACGTCTTATTGATAGCCATAATACACTATGGGGGTCAATAATAAAAGCTAAATATTTTAGATACACCACTGCGCTTCATGCAACGAAAAAAAATATAGTGCTTCTTGGATCTGGAAGTATATCCTACAAGGAATTTAATTAGTGCTTAAATACAGTAGGTGGTGTTGATGGCGAGTTTTTATCAAAGCGAAAATCGTAAAAAATATGTTTCTGACTCGGGTATCAGAAATATTGAACTTTATTATATTTTTATTATGCAAAGAGTTTTAGGAATATATTAAGTCATAATAGGTTTTAATGCATGTCTCTCTTTGTATACATAATCGTATGAATGCTTCACCCGGCTGAACTCAGAAAATTATTATGTATACTTCTATATTTACTGAATAAATCAGTATACATCTATGTACAAAATTATTAAAGTAGGGAGGGTGCTTGTTGCAATACTCCAGGTATTCTATAATTTTTACAGAATAAATCTCAAGCTCCTAGATGGATTTCCCACTAGTATAGAGCAACTTGAGTCTTCTCTAGTATTATATTCCCCGACTGAGTTCCTAGAATTGCTTTATATCAATATTCAAACCCTACCTGAATAATATTGATTTATCAAAGTGTCCATACAAGCCTGCATGAAAGCACGTAGCAGCTGCACAAAAACATAGTTGATTGAACATCACGACTATGTTCGCATGTCAAGTCAATTTTGTGTCTGCCACAAAATCCATTCTATTTTGTGCCAGCCATAATTTTGTGCTAGCCACAAAAATTTATTCAGATTTGTGCTAGCCACGAAAATATATTTAGTTTCGTGCCAGACACAAAATCAAAGCTCTAATTGGCTAGATATTACCCTGGCCAAGCTTAGGTTAATTATCTATGATGGTTGGTCGTACCAAAATACCACCGATTGATGAAAAATAATGAAACCCTAGTTTTGGGGCCTAAACGACTTACTTGGGCCATTTTAAACAAAAGAAAGTCTTTTATAACCTCTAACTTGGCCGACCAAAGCTAATTTCGTGTCGACCAAGTTCGTCGGCCACCTTTCTTCTCGCCTGACTAACTTCTCGTCTGCGACACTTATAAACGTTGAAGATCTAAAGCTTGGGGTCTCAACGTCTTTCTATCTCCTTTGCAACGCTTATAGGAATTGCAAACTTGAAAGTTGGGAGTCCCAAATTCTTCCTTATATTTAAAAGAGGCATACGACATACTTCACATATAGCCTTCGAAACACTATCTTTAACTAACCACGTATGATTTATAATGTGTAACTGACATAATAAGCCATATTTTTATAAAAGTTAACTTATTATATATGACATATCATATATATCATTAGCATACGGCTGACCATGGGTGGCTTACCATAGCGTAGTGCCATAAATATTTTGTTTCAAGTGGCTTCACACATATGTCCTGCTACATATGCTTGACCACTTCACTACATATATGTTTTCATCCTCAAAGTGCTTAATTTACATGTTTCTAGTGTCAAATTCATACTTGTTTTAGCTATAATTCTTGCATATTACTCTTGTTTTCTTTTATTTGTTTATATTAGGTGAATCATCTCCAAAAAAGTGAAAATGTCTACAAAAGAGCTAGGAAATGAAGTACTCCAAGTATCTCAGTGTCCAAGTCAAAGAGAAGTGGAAGAAGTGCAAAAAATTAAAGGAGTAAATATGCTTTAAAAATGAGACGGGCCAGATACCAAATTCACCTCATCCAAAATCAGTATTTCTTAAAACCATCTTGAATATAATTGAAATAAAAAGAGAATGCAAAAATAATGAGGTTATTCCGACATCGGACGAAGAAGTTACGAGCAAAATAAGATAATATTGAAGACTTAGTTCACAAACCGTAGAGGTTTGCAAACCATACCTTTATGAATCCGTGAACTAAAAGGGTTTGCAAACTATACTCTCCTTAATTTGTAAACTAAAAGGGTTTGCAAACCCAGTTTCGTAAACTAAAAGAGTTTGCAAATCGGGTTTGCATACCATACTCTCCTAAATTTGTAAACTAAAAGGGTTTGCAAACCATTCTCAACTATTTTTCATGAACCGTTTTAGGTCTTTATTTCCTACTTAGAATATGAGTTATTTTAGGAAAGGGTTTCATAACCGACTAGGATACTTGGGGGGCAAGCATTAAAGACTATAAAAGAAGATATCTAAGTCTCAAACAAGATATACTCTACCTATCATATGACATCTTCTACATCTAAAACCTAGAGTTTACCCCTTTAGGGGAAACCATTCTTCTTTGTATCATGAGTAGTTAAATATTTTGTTGATTAAGGATGAATTCAATGTTCTAAGCGTGAAGCTTTATTAGTTATGTAATTTTATTTAGAGTTTTAATCATTATCGTTTGTTTTCACTACATCTAGGGTTTATGATTGGTTTCTAGATTGTTCAAGTGTACAATTGGATTATTCTATTGATCATTCTAATACTAGTAGAGAGTTGAGCGATCTGTAATTGTCAAGCACCTCCTACAAAAGTAGAAAACGTGAGACCTTGCAGAAAGATTCTGTGGAGCTATCATGTATGAAGACAACATCAGTACATAAACTGAGCGTAATGAGATTAACCTAAATTCACAAATCTTAAAGTGTTCGATTGAGTTATATCTTGTAAACGAACCTCAAGGTGGCTCAGTTGGATAAAATCCGGTGACTAAGCTTACCTATTATCCGGTGATATAAGGAGTTTTGGGGATAGTTAAGCATACCTGTTATTCTACGGTTGGTGATGAATGATTTTAACGAAAGATAGATAAGTATACTACTCGAGTTAACGTTTGGTATCGACGAAGGACTCCCTAATCATATTTTCTTCTTATTATTGTCTTTTTAATTACTTTAAACAACTAATACCTCTTAGTATTACTTTTATTATAGCTTTGCTAATTTAAATAACATCTCAATTACACAACTCTCTGTGGGAACGATCCTTACTACCGCTATATTACCTATCTTGAGTAATTTGTTGCACTCACGACACGCATCAAATTTTGATGCCGCTGCCGGGGAATTTACATTGGGCGAGTCAATTTACATTGAGGACAATGTAAAGTTTAAGTGTGGGGGAGTGGTTAAGCATATAGATTTTTAGTATTTACTTTCTTAGGTAGAATTTTTGAACTTTTAGATATTTTAGAGTCACTTTGCATACTTATAGCTAAGTTTACATATAGAGTTCTTACCGAAATAACTAAATTTAGAAGTATTAGAGAACTATATTCAGGTTTCTTAATTGTTGAGAGGCAATAGTCGACAAAAAGGGACTTAAACCGCCAGTGGAAAATTAGGTGCAGAAAGAATACAATATTAGAGAAGTTGATCAATCATTAGTGGAGACTACCTATTGTTACATCAAGCGAGGCACCAGACCTTCAATTCTTTTTACCAGTCTAAAAATTGTCCTTTAGGGTGTCTATCATCTTACGCTAATTTCGGGTAGAATGATGAGATATCCAACCTCGCACCCCTTCAACACTACTTTTTTATCTCTAGAGTACTAATTCCGTCAATCACTAGGGTGTCATCAGAATTGCTAACTGTATCTTGTAGTCTTGTTTACAGTTGGCACCATTCACTCAACAAAGCATCAATGGAAACACATCATCATCAACAAGCGGAGTGACATTAGAATTTGAAGAAAATTTGAATATGTTCAAGGTTTATAAGCAACGGTACAAGAAAGAGTTAATTTCATATTCAAGTAAAGCAACAAAACAAGGATCAGAATTATATACACATGTTGAAGACTTTTGTACAAGAGCGAAGAAAATCAAAGGATGGGAGTTATTGAAGTTTATGATATCGCGACAAAACAAATTGTGAAGAATCAAGTGGTAAAGTCCTTCTCCCATGGCCACATTAGTTTCATTATATGTTTTTTGTTTATAAAAAAAAAGAGAAAAAATAATATTGTTTTAGTATATGTTTTCTTTTGTATTCATTCAATAAGGTCGTTGGGAAGAAGAAGAAATATATGAAGAAGTTTCAAGCAACAATAAATTAAGAAAAAGAGTTATAATTTTTCAAAGTTCTACAAAGTTCAAGAGTTCATCATCAACAGTTGAAGACTGAAGACTGAAGACGGAAGACGTTTCTATTTGATGTAAGAGTGGTGTTGATTGTAGATGGATGAGAAGGTAAGTAACCATTCTCATTCTCACATAGTGGTTGATTTCCTTTCTTAGAGATCATCAGAGGAAAAAAAATTCTTTTCATTCCACGTTTCTATGGGATAGCAAAATATAATTTAGAAGTTTTATTTTTCTTCCCACTATTCAACGTGTGCAAGATTTCTATCTTCATTCTTGCCTGCACGCATAAGAACCATAAAATGCGTCTTTTGAGTGCAATTTCATAAAACCATATTGGTGACGTAGAAGTCGAGGCGAAATGCTTATTCGGTTGCTCTCGAGGATGAATTCTTTCATATGGTTGGTTTTATACTAACTCAAGAGTTAAGCATGAGAATAATATTTTTTTTTTTTGCATTTCTAACTTCTTATTATTAGGGTGCAGAAACTTTATGTCCTCATAGCTCTTTGGATGCTTGTGACTTTGAAGTTGGAATTAGCTTTTGTGGGTATACCTCTCGTAAACCCTCACGAGACTATAACTCGTCCACTAGGGACACCTAGGGGTTTAAAGGCTGGTTACACATGCTAAGTATAACCGTTCCTGAGAAAGAGACTTGTATTTTATTTTCAGTTTGAAGTAGTTTAGTTTAGGTGGTAGTTTGCTCGAGGACTAGTAAAAGCTAAGTATGGGGGAATTTGATAAGTACTTAATTTACATGTTTCTAGTGTCAAATTCATACTTGTTTTAGCTATAATTCTTGCATATTACTTGTTATTACTCTTGTTTTCTTTTATTTGTTTCTATTAGGTGAATCATCCCCAAAAAAGTGAAAATGTCTACAAAAGAGCTAGGAAATAAAGTACTCCAAGTATCTCAGTGTCCAAGTCAAAGAGAAGTGGAAGAAGTGCAACAAATTAAAGGAGTAAATATGCTTTAAAAATGAGACGGTCCAAATACCAAATTCAACTCACCAAAATCACTATTTCTTAAAACAATCTTGACTGTAATTGAAATACGAAGAGAAAGCAAAAAGAATGAGTTCATTCCGACATCGGACGAAGAAGTTACAAGCAAAACAAGATAATATTAAAGACTTAGATCACAAACCGTAGAGGTTTGCAAACCATACCCTTATGAATCCGTGAACTAAAAGGGTTTGCAAACCATACTCTCCTGAATTTGTAAACTAAAAGGGTTTGCAAACCCAGTTTGCAAACCTTGCTCAATTATTTTTCACGAACCGTTTTGGGTCTTTATTTCCTACTCAGAATATGAGTTATTTTAGGAAAGGGTTTCCTAACCGACTAGAATACTTGAGGGACAAGCATTGAAGACTATAAAAGAAGACATCTAAGGCTCAAACAAGATATACTTTACCTTTCATATTACATCTTCTACATCTAAAACCTAGGGTTTACCCTTTAGGGGGAAACCATTCTTCTTTGTATCATGAGTAGCTAAAAATTTTGTTGATTAAGGATGAATTCAATGTTCTAATCATGAAGCTTTATTAGTTATACAAGTTTATTCATAGTTTTAATCATTATCGTTTGTTTTTACTAAAGCTAGGGTTTATGATTGGTTTCTAGATTGTTCAAGTGTACAATTTGATTATTCTATTGATCATTTTGTAGAGGGATTCTATGGACCAATCATGTGTGAAGATAACATCAGAAAGTGAACCGAGCATACTGAGATCAACCTAAATTCATAAACCTTAAAGCATTCGATTGAGTTACATCTTGTAAGCGAACCTCAAGGTGGCTCGGTTGGATAGAATCCGGTGACTAAGCATACCTTTTATCCGGTGATATAAGGAGTTTTGGCGATAGCTAAGCATACGTGCTATTCTGCAGTTGGTGATTAATGATTCTAACGAAAGATAGATAAGTATACTACTCGAGCTAACGTTTGGTAACGACGAAGAACTCCCTAATCATATTTTCTTCTTATTATTATCTTTTTAATTACTTTAAACAACCAATACCTCTTAGTATTACTTTTATTATAGTTTTTATAATCTAAATAACATCTCAATTACACAGCTCTTTGTGGGAATGATCCTTACTACCGTTATATTACTAGTTGATTAATAGGAAATATCTTGAGTAA
Source organism: Papaver californicum (assembly GCA_023531435.1). Classification (NCBI taxonomy): domain Eukaryota; kingdom Viridiplantae; phylum Streptophyta; class Magnoliopsida; order Ranunculales; family Papaveraceae; genus Papaver; species Papaver californicum. The sequence goes on from JAJJMC010003991.1 coordinate 11,490,850, forward strand.
TTTGTTGCACTCACGACACGCATCCGGCATCACCTATTCACTTAATCATGTCGAAACTAATTGACACATTTGAACTCTCACTGCTCACCTGAGCATATCAGAGTCTTGAGATGAGGCTTAAATAAATATATATTTATTTTCAGTCTGCCTGCTCCTTACGAGCCTCACTATTCTTGTCAGACTCATCAAGACTCATTATTCATGTCTAGCTAGGCACGAGAAGTCATAAGTCAATTTGACTAAACAAGTCATAACTTGACTTCACACTAAGTAGTATTTTCAATTAAAATCATACGAGACATCAAAGATATCATAAATTAGGGGATATTCACTAGGGTATTGGTCTGGCGGTCTATGACATGCGGTGTTGATAAGTGCATAATTACATAATTTGAATATCAATTTTCTATACTTTTCTTACTTATTTCTCTTGAATTGTGTGTATTTTACATTTGTTTTGAGTTTTATAGGTAATTTGGAGTTACATGAAGTGAAAGAAGATAAATAAAGGCTTATAGCATCACTTGAAAACATCGGATGTGAATGGACTCAAAGCTAGCAAGAACACGAGTCTTAATTGTGTAAAAACAGAGAAGTACAAGGGGACATCCAATTTTACAAAGGAAATAGAGAAATACTAGGGGGAAACTTGCTTCTCCTTAAAGATTTACTAAGGGTGCCCCTTATCTAACTGTTGGGTACGCAAAAATATTATGTCCTATAACCTAGGTCAAACTACCCCAATATCAGGTGCGTGTTTTAGCTGTAGTTCTTTTGTGCCTCAAGTTAGGTATGCGAAGAGATGGTTGGTCTGAAGGTTACAACAAGAAAGAAAGAAGATTAGAAAGATTGTGGTGTTGGCTTTGTTGAGTTGAGGTTAAAACAAGACAGAAAGATTAAATCTGAGCTCGAGTTGGGATTGAGAAAGAAGTAAGAAATCAGAGAGGAGAAATGGGTTTGCTGGTGACGTTGTAGAGGTAATGAAGATGGGTTTGCGTTGGATCGAGATTTGGAAAGAGTTTTACAGCGAGAAAAAGAGGAAGAAGAGTAGCTCGAGTAATGTTGCCTGCAATGCTCTTTCACGAGAGGATGGGAGCTGCTTGGGGCCAATAGAGAAGGAAGATGGAATTGGCAATTAGTCGAGTTCAAGAAAGATGGTGGTTGTGAAATGACAGTGAATGGTTCGACTAGTGTGGTGTGTCTTTGTGTGTGAATGTGAATGTTTGCAGGGAAGGAGATGAAACAAGGGGTCGAAGATCACAACAAGCTCATTCCTACCAATACCAACTCAAGATCAGCATTGAGAAAAAGTATGAGTGACCAATTCTTAAAACCAAGTTTCAATTGAAATTCCTTGTTTGCTCGGTACTTGCAAGAGTTGTGAGAAATGAACGGTGGTTGGTGGGGAAGTTATAGGGTCCTAGTTTGATGTAAAAGAATGGTTTGGTCGTAAATTGGTATTTAATTTGGTCTATGGACTTGATTTAGAATCCAACAGGGTATGGTTGTTTGTCGCTGATTTGAGGTGGTCTGAGCAAGTGGTGAGTTTTGGGTAAGGTAATATTCGAATTATAAGCCGCAAATAGTTGTTGGTGTGGTACGAGATTTAATGGGTCCGTGACAAGTGTTAGGATTTGATTGAGAAGCCGAGAAATAAACCAAGTAAGTTAGTTGGTTGGGGCTTCATGAGTTTGGAAAGCTAAGAAGGAGAGTTTGAGTTATAAACGGAAAGAGAGTTCTATTCTAAGAAGGATTCTAAAGAGAGAAAGCTATATAAGAGCAACTTCAATAAGAGAGGGAGATATCTAGGTTTTCACCTAGTTCTCTTCTCACCTCTTCTACTTCTTTTTGTAGGTTTGCGTGGGGAATATTTTTCAACATCTAGGTTTGTAATTTATTTCTTTAATTCAATTCTGTGAACTCCAATTATTATGAGAAGATAAGTTTCTTTTGTTGGTTAGGTATTAGTTGAATTTTACAATACATGATTCTTTGAATTAATAAATTAGTTTTGTCTCAATATTATCGATTATGATTCACTACAAATATCGCCATGTATGATCTGAGTGTTTGTTTTGTCTAGTGGCCAATTGATTGAACTCACATTCATATCTAGCTAATTTAGGGTTTATTATACGCAAAAGTGATACTCCTTGAATACAAGTAGCATAATTGTGGTTATTGCTTGTAGTGATACATCCAAGTAATCATAAGTGGATCATGACCTTTGTTAAATTAAATTAGTACGCTTTTCACGTTCAAATGCATTGATTAGCCTAATTTCATGAATCTTAATGCTCATCGGGAATTAAAATTGATTAGTACTTTTTACACGTTAGGTTGTTCTTTTGGTAGAATTCATAGTCACATCTTTTAATGTGTTTGTTGATGACTTGAGGAAATTACGGGATATTCTTGCGATCAAGGTATTCTAGGGCTTTTGATAAAACGAGATTAAATATCAATTCTAATTATTAGTAAAAGAACATGTTTTGTGAATGAAAACGAAACCTTGACCAATATTCTCAACTATTTGATTCTTTTCTTTAATTTCTTAGCTTTCTTAATTAGTTTAATTTACTTTCATTAAATCTGAAAAATCCCCCCTTTTACATAAGATATCGAAATCATATAACAACCCAGACCTCTCTGTGGGAACGATCATTTCTTACCATTGCTTCATAATAAATCATAAGTAGAGAAAGTAATAAATAATTTTGGAGTGGTACGACACACATCAGGTGTAGCAGTACACACATTACGAAAAAGGGTCTGGAAGGTGCGACATTTAATAAAGTAGAGGAATGATAGATGTGTAATTATCCAGTTTTCCCCAATAAGTAGGAAACGGTTTTCAACACAATATCCATCACCCCCACTTCACCACTACTCCACTACGAGGTCAGGGTGAACACTTACTGCTATTATAAATAGATTATTCAATTCATTGAAATCAGAACAGATAAAAACATACGAATACACAAGGAGAGATACACAGAACACCACCTCCAAACAAGTCTACCATATGATTTTCATTGAAGAATTATCTTAGTCATATACAGAGAATCCTTCATAGAAATAAACACCTATCACACCTAACATATTCTGGTACTCTGACCTTAACACTTCCTATGCTTCCCTCCCTAAGACCAGCCCTTCTTATTCCTTTGTGACCAAAGCAAGATTGGAACGGATATTTCTTGGTTTAGGCCAGTCTTGTGTGATTTTGATTTCTCGAATATATTAGTACTTCCACAGTACAAATGTTTTTGGGTTCAGACATATTTCTCATCAGCTTACCACCACTTTTACCATTTAACAAAAATTCGTTTTTACCCACAAACATTTTGGCAACCACAGTGGAAAATCAATCTCTCGGTTGCAAAATCAACTTATCAATTTCTTGATTTTTGTAAATTTTCTCAATGGTTTATCCTAGGTCGGGTTCATTAACTAATGCCAACGTCAATTCTGCTAATACCAGCACTGGTACTCTTGACAATACTTTTCTGGTTACTAATGTTGGTGCTACCAAAACTCCTTATTCTGTCAGAATGCTGAAGAAGTCAGGAACACTCAGACTCCACCTACCATATTTGAATTGACGCAGACGCAAGAGACTCTTGCCAGAACTCAGTCAGATATGGCTACAACTCAGAAAAAGGTCATCACCTTCCTCAAGAACCTTACAGAGAAATTATCACCAAAGCAAGCTAATAATGCTTCTAAGGCAATGGTTGATGCTAGCACTCTAAGGTCTCACTCCCATGAAGGTGATGAAGTACGCATTATTACTGACCGTATACTAGAAAGGAATCAACAACCAAACTTTGTTACCCATGAATATTTGGAGCGACTTCTCTGAAATTATGGGAAGGAGGGTTCACCTGCTATTCATCAACAACAACCTCCTTATCCTCCTAAAATGCAAAGAATCCTTCTCCCCATAGGATATTCCTCCCTTTTGTTTTCGCTTTATGATGGAACTGGGAATGCTCGTGAACATGTCTCAGGCTTCTTGAAGTCATTAGGAGAACATGAATATAACATGTACTCCGCCTCATAGAATTTTCCAAGTCTCTCATCGGAAGAGCGTACACATGGTACAATAACATTACTCCCAACAGTATTGCCAACTGGTGCGAAAGAGTCAATGTTTTCTACATGAATTACTTATTTGTATCTGAGCAGATCATCTTGTCAGACTTGGGAAGGATGTTTCAGCGGAACACCGAACATCACAATGATTATGTGAAGCGGATCAGAATTCAAGCACTGGACTGTCATGATCCGAATGTGACTGAACTACAATTGGTGGAACTCTGTATCAACGACATGATACCTGTTTATTGTGCTCTACTGGATAATCTGCGCTCCCAAATATTTTCTAAACTGGATGAGGTTGCCAAGCGATCATCCACAACTGCGCCTGCCATGTTGGAGAGGACCAGACCTGTCATAAATGAAGAAGCACGTGAGACTCGTGGTAGCCTACGTCTTTCCATCAAGTAGTACAATGTTCAGCCATCTGTGGGGTGTTGTGACTGAAGGAGGCAAAAGGAAAGCTTCAACACTGGAGCAACATCCCAAGCGTACAACACCAACACCAATTCCATCTCCATCCCCACAGGCAGTCCGACCACCTCGAAGAAACAATCAAATAACCGCTGCTCCACCACCATCCTAACGTCAACAACAACAACAACAACAACAACCAAGAGAAGCTCCAACCTTTCCAGATTTTCCTTTTCCAATAGAAAAAATGATCTAAGTCTTGGAAATTCCGATACAAGATGGCGTTATCAACCTACCTCATATTCGACGTCCACCATCAGGACAAGAAATGGTGGATCCCAAATGTTATCGTTTTTACATATTTGTCAACCACTCCGCACAAGTGATTGCAATGGCTTGAAGCGAATATTCAAAAAAAAAATTGAATCAGGAGAAATTTCACCTGGGGACTGATGGAGTACAGAGAAATCCTCTCCATGTCTGAAGAACCTGTCAATCAAACAGTTCAATCTCTGATGGATCACATGTGTGAGCTTCTCTACCTCCCGAAGACGCAACGCAAAGACGCCTTCACCTCTCTCAACCATGTTGTGTATGGAAGGAGATTATATTTTCCTGATGAAAATGAAGTACATCCTAAACCTGCTCAGAAGAATAAAGGCAAAGAAAAGGGTGTGGGTACTTCTCACCATAACTTATCTCAAAGATACTAAATTTGGTGAGACACTAATCGATGCAGGCATTGCTGTCAACATCATCCTTGTCAAGACATTCAGAGTCGTAAGAATCACTCGTCGTGAGGCTGTCTATGCTCCAATAACAATCAAGGATCCTGAAGGAAAATCTAAAAGTGTTTATGGTTATATCACTCTTGAAGTAAATATAGGTTTTGCATATACAACAACCAAATTTCACATAATAAAGAAAGATCCAGATTATGCCATGATTTTGGGACTCCCATGGCTACACAGCAACGAGACGACGACCCACCAGAAATCTTCATTAATATACTTGCCTCTTGTAGACAACTCTGTACTTCACAAGGAAACTACGATGGACAACCCTCTTCTATACTCAGAATAATTTCAAGAATTAATGACGGCGCAACATGAGCTTAGAGAAGGCGTGAAATCATATGTTGAGAAATACCATGATCAAGTAGGTCATACTCATAATACTTCTTGACCTATGAATACACCTCACTACCCTCACACTTGGGGACTTGACATTACTGGTAAAGTTAACTCTACTATAACTAGAAGATGCAAGTGGGAAGTTATTCCTTTTGAGCGTTTTATCCAATGGGTAGGAATTATCCCCGGATACAAAAAAAAACATATATATGAGACGTCTGTAATTTAATTGGTGTCTACCTTTATAAACAACACTGAAGATGATACTCCACAGATAAAGGAGGAGTCATGTAAGCAGAAGACGTACCCGATTAAGATGGAAAATCCCAGTGTTTTTCATGTTGGAGATTTTGTAGTGAAAGCAACCAAGCTCAATCATTCACCCACATCAAGTCTCTCCTATGACCGGGAAAGGCCTTATATGATTGTTAAGACTACATTTGGTGAAATCTACAAGCTAGTCACTATGGGTAACGATCCAGTAGGAGTAATGATACATGGCAAGTGGCTCAAAGCCTTTGACGTCTAGTTATCTTACTAACTACGTCTAATTATTTTCATAATTCCTTGTAATTTTCTTTCCTCCAAATTGTATGCAATATACATACGCATTCAACAATCAAAATCTCAATTTGAATTCAAAAACTATTAGTTCAAAGTTTTGATAATCCATTTGCCAATCATCTACTCGTTCAAACCCAAAAATCAAACGAAACAAAAAATCTCTCATCTCATCAACAAATAATTCAGTGCTCAACCATCTATGAAGTGCAAAGCAGGTCTATCTCATGATTCTTGAAAACTCACACACTCGATGACTACACCGACTTCGAATCCAACTTTCATTCTTCGATCAAACCCCTCTTTGAAAGTATCCGCAGTCGTGACACTTTTTTCAGCTATTACTGATGACAAATAGTTGACAATTGTTGCAAATACAAGACTGTGTGTAGACTCCTTCATAATTGCAACGTGACCTTAGTTTTACGAATCCGAGAATACCGCACCACTAAGCTGAAGTGTTTTCAACAAAAAATTTCAACATGGGTTAATAAGAATCAATTGGATTATTAAGTTCAACAATATAAAAATTTCCAATTCAACTAAACTATTAGCGTCGGCCAAGCATGCCTCCCATGTCCGACCAACTTGGTCCACCAAGCATGCCTCTAGTATCTGACCAGCTTGGTCTAACACATGGTGACTGTCAAAGCTACAAAGTACTATTGTATAAGGAAGGGTAACAAGGAACTAGGAGTCTGAACAATCTTATGTGTTCTAGTCTATATCAAGAAAATTGCCGGGGTCTATCACCAGCTTCTCATGATTCTGTCTTCCACCTTGCTGCTACCAACTATAACTCGAGTCATCATCGCATAGTCACTGGTATTCTATCTTTTGTCTACAACTACCTGTTGATATCTATAATTCTTTATATCATCAACTCCGTGATGAAGCCAGGATACATAGAATTCAAAGTTTTTCGACACCTCCAAGTGGTATTCGCAGTCTGCTAGTATCACTTCAGAAATAGTGACCCTAGTCACATTACACATCTCGGTCACGAATATTATATCAGATACACACTTTACTAGAAAAGAGCAGTGTCCAGACTTCTAGATAGTAGAGACGTGAACGTACTTCTGCCATATTTGAGTGTACCACCCATCACATTCAATTGGAAGGCCAAACCTTCCAGCAAGTACATTATTTGGATGACGCACGTTGATTGGAGGATTAGAAGCAAGGCTAGCAGCAGAATACTCAACCATGCTCGTCACCCTTTTAAATTTTGAAGTGCTGCCATTTTGAGTATTCGTGTCAACTAGTATGTTATAGAAAATGTCTTCACGTCTCTGAAATGGAAGAGTGGTGGCATCCTCAACTTCATCAACTACAACTATCTCCACATCGTCTCCTTGCTCATTCTCATGTTTGGCCTACAACATCACCTTAACAAGTTGGAGATCTCCATAAAAAAATCCAAATCTTAATTACAAAATTCAGATCATGGATGAAATAATGAGCCACAAATTCATCTAGAAGAATTCAATGAAAAAAACAAGTAGGCCAAAGGCATAACAAGGCGTTTTTCAACAACCTCGTCAGAAAGGCTTTACATTGCCCTATACGGTTTTAAAAACTGGGGATAAATTGTGAAGAATTAAGAGGTGAATTACACATCGAAGGGACTTCTTATGCATCTATTACAACATACTAAAAGAGCATCTTATCGCGAGTAACGGTCTAAGAGATGTGGTCCGAATTCTAGCAAAGTACAAGCTGAAAACTGCCAGAATTTCGCCTCAAATATTTCTGGATGTTTACTGCCCCATTTGACTGTCTAAACGAGCTTTAAACCTAAATTTTTCCTTTCATGAGATAACTGGTCTTTTTTAATTATGAATTAGGGTTAACCATCGAAAACGGACATCTTATGAAGAATCTACATCGTTTTTACTAAAGGGTCTTATATTTGAATTTTCTGATGACGAAATTCAACGAAAAATTTTCATCAATTCACATATGTTATCATTCATTCCATCATTCACTTGGTCATCCAATCCCCTTTCCGTGTCTGACCAACTCGACCTGATAACCTAAAAAGAACAAGTATCGATGTTGATAACAAGCAAAGAAAGACAAGTACCCTTTTTATACCAAATTGGTTTCCTAATTCAAGAAGAAAAAAGAGTTTCCCCTATACACGCGCACGCATGGGCTTCCAGCTTGACCAACTGGCATTAAAGCTTTAACATGTCATCCTACCTGTGAACGGACTCTCCTGACATGTTTGGTGATGCCTCTTTCTTGCGGATTGATTTTTGATAACTGCTTCACCAATGCGACTGCTAAGGAAGTTCAAGCCAACTGCAACATCTCTGGTAATATCTACTAAATAATTTATGTTATTTTACTTTCGTTTGTACTGTCATCATCTAGTGCTTACCGTATAACGTTACTATTCCATGCTAAGCAGAGGACTTAATGTTGATAGTGGGTTTTTACCAAGGCGAAAATCGTAAAAAAATATGTTTCTGACCCGGATATCATAAATATTAAACTTTAGTATATTTTTATTATGCAAAGAATTTTAGGAATATACTAAGTCATAACAGGTGTCCATATATGTCTCTCTCTGTATACATAATCGTATGAATGCTTCACCCTGTTGAACTCATAAAATTATTATTTATACGTCTATATTTACTGATTGAATCAGTATTCATCCCTGTACAAAATTATTAGAGTAGGGCTGGTGCTTGTTGCAATACTCTTATATATTCTATAATTTTTACAGAATAAATCTCAAGCTCCTAGATGGATTGCCCACTAGAGCAACTTGAGTCTTCTCTAGTGCTACATTCCCTGGCTGAATTCCTATAATTGCTGTATATCAATATTCAAACCCTAGATGAATGATATTGATTTATCAAAATGTCCATACAATTCTGTATGAAAGCACATCACAAGCTGCACACAAACATAATTGGTTGAACATCACGGCTATGTTCGCATGTCAAGTCAATTTTGTGTCAACCATAAAATCCATTCAGTTTTGTGTCATCCACAGTGTTGTGCTAGCCATAAAAATTTATTCATTCTTTTGCTAGCCACGAAAATATATTCAGTGTTGTGCCAGACAGAAAATCAAAGCTCTAATTGGCTAGACACTACCCTGGCCAAGCTTAGGTTAATTATTTCCAACGGTTGGTTGCACCAAAATCCCACCAATGGATGAGAAATAGTGAAACCCTAGTTTTGGGCCTAAACGATTTACTTGTGCCATTTTAAATAAAAGAAAGTCCTTTATTGCCTCTAACTTGGCCGATCAAAGCTAATTTCATGGATGTCCAATTGGTCGACCACCCTTCTTCTCGCATGACCAAGTTGGCCGACCAACTTGGTCGCATAAAACGCTTTTCATGGCTGGCCAAACCCCGCCAATAATTTTCCAAGGGTGTCGTAAAGCTATGCAGGACAAATAAGTATTCGAGTTTAGGGTTGGAAGTCCCAACTTCTCCTCTGCAACACTTATAAGTGTTGCATATCTAAATCTTGGAGTCTTAACCTCTTTCTACCTCCTCTGCAATGCTTATAAGCATTGCAAACTTGAAAGTTGGGAGTCCCAACTTCTTTCATATATTTAAAAGAAGCATAAGACATCTTCACATGTAGCCTTCCAAACACTATTTTTAACAAACACATATGATTAATAATGTGTAACTGACACAACAAGCCATATTTTTAAAAGTTAACTTATTATATATGACATACCATATATACGATTAACATACGGCTGACCATGGGTGGCTTACCATAGCGTATGGCAAGAAATATCTTGTTTCATGTGGCTTCACACATATGTCCTGCTACATATGCTTGGCTATTTTATACTTGTACGTTTTCATTCCCACTTTGTCATGACTATCCATCACCTCTCGTTGACGATGTGCAAGGCAGTGTTTAACCTACTCAGTGCCTGCATCCAACATCACCAATTCACTTAAGCATGTCAATACTGATTGACAAATTTAAACTCTCACTGCTCACCTGAGCATATCAGAGTCTTGACATGAGGCCTAAATAAATGCATATTTATTTTCAGTCTGCCTGCATGTTACGAGCATCACTAGTCTTGTCAGATTCATCAAGACTCATTATTCATATCTATCCAGGCACCACAAGTCATAAGCCAATTTGACTCAAAAGTCACAACTTGACTTCACATTAAGTAGTATTTTCAATTAAAATCATACGAGACATCAAAGATGTTAGGGGATATTCACTAGGGTATTGGTCTGGCGGTCTGCGACGTGCGGCGTAGAAATACACACATTAAGAAGGGTCTGGAATGTGCGCCGATTAGCAGAGTAGATGAGTGATAGATGTGTAATTGTCCAGTCTTCCCCAATAAGTGGGACACACTTTTCAACACGATCTCCATCACCTCCACTTTACCACTACTCTACAATACCACTTCATACGAGGTCAGGGTGAACGCTTACTGCTATTATAAATAGATTATTCAATCTATTAATATCAGAACAGACAAAACATACAAAATAAATAAGAAGAGATACATAGAACACCACCTCCAAACAAGTCTACCATCTGATTTTCATTGAAGCCATCTCTCATTCATATAAAGAAAATCCTTCATATCAATAAATACCTATCACACCTAATGGAGTCAGGTACTCTGACCTCAACACTTCCTCTGCTTCCCTCCTTAAGACCAACCCTTCTCATTCCTTTGTGACCGAAGCAAGATTTGAACGACTATTTTGGATAGAAGGAGACTATAAAAATATGATACTGCATGCTCAAGGAAAACTCAGCTTAATCAAATGACAAGATGAAGAAATCATCAGAGAATCAAAGTCCATCATATCTTCTGCCTCAAGCATAACTTTTTTGGGTTTCACTTTCATCAACAAGAAAGGTAATAAAGTGGCGGATAAACTGGCAAAAACTACAAAAAAGAATTATCGTAATACCAGCTGGTCATCTGCAACAATAATGCCACTTTATATTTTGAAATTTCTTTTCTTTGATAAACTGAAATGTAATGACAAGGAACCTTTATCTATTTTCCTTTCAACTAGATTAGAGCTACATGAAATAACTAGAGAAACTAATATGTTAGGGTCCATTCCCACATTAGCCTATGCAACGATAGTAGGAGCAACTAACAACCTATAGTTTCCTGGGTTTTTATTTTTTTTCGTTTCTTTCCTTTATTGTTCTCCTATTGTTGTAATTATTTTCTAATACTGTTTAACTATTATTATATGATTAACTTTTCGAAAGAAAAAGAAAGGTCATTGATTACAGTGTTGTGCATACTTCTTTTAACAAGGTCCTCTATAGTATTGGGTATGAACAACACAAACTAATCTTTTTGGTGGTGTAAACTTAACTTGACCAATTTGAAGGCTGCCTCAAAATAATCTGAGGCTACATAGAAATCTGATTTCAGTTTCTCAAAGATTGAATTGATGATAGTTGGATACGATGATATTAATAACTTTTAATCGAATTACAGGAAGTTGTTTAGAAGATTTGTTAAGATTCTCTGTTAAATTAAAACTGAAAATCTGAATTCTGACTTTCAGTTTCAGAACGTGATAAAAAAGGTTTTATTGTCTTTTTAGTGTAGGTGCACACATTTAGGCATCAAAGATTTGTTTTGTTTTTTCCTTGTTTTAAACGAAAAAGGACCTCCGGTTAAACAATGAATACAGAAGAAATAGAACCCTCCCTACTGAAACTAACTATATGGATTGCGGAGCAAACAATAAATTTCCCATGAACAATTGGTTAAGCCAATATAGTTGGTATGGACGAGTATGTGCAGGTACAACCTTATATTTTACCATACTTCGGTGTCTGCCTATGTTTGGATACCGTATCCGTATCAGTACTTCCCAAATCCAGACGTGTAAAGATCTTTCTTTAAAACTAACGGCCGTTCTCAACATCCGTCAAGCAGAAATGGGGAATAAAGAAATGAGGTAATAAGGTTTTAAAAAAAATAAAAAAAATACTCCCTTCATTTTAGGAAAAGAGTTATTATTATTTTTTTTATTTGAACTTATTTTTATGTTAAAATAAAAAAATGATAGTATTTATTTTTTTATTTTAATTTATTTTTATGTTAAAATAAGAAAATGATAATAACTTTTTCAAACGAAGGTAGTACAAAAGAAGCATAGTACTCCGGAGTAGTCAGACTCATACCAGAGAAAGAAGCAATCAAAACCAAATCAAAATCACAAAACCCTCTTCAACCCATACCAACACTCAACAACACACTCAAATTTGATTTCTCTCTCAACTTGTGTGCCCCTGGTCAGTTCTGCAGATAGAGAAGAAAGAGATGAGTGGAGATGGAAGGAGAGACTACGATGACAAGGGTTTGCTATGGAAATTGCCTGTTATCAAGACTAGTGAGTTTGGGAAACTTGGCCCTGCTTTTGGTGTTGGTGTTGGTTGTGGTCTTGGTGTTGGTATTGGATTCCTCGGAGGTATTACTTTTTTTTCACAAACCCTTTTCATAATAACTCTCCTTTCTGATTATGTACTTTGATTTATGTATATCTACTAGGAATACTTGCTGATTTTGTTTCGTTTTATGGGGTTTCTTGTATCAATAATTTTCATTTGTACCAATTTATAAACCCTGGTGTAGCTGTGAAAAAGACCCAAATTGATCACACATGAAGGTACTCTGTGTAGCTCAAGCTTGACCGTGGAAGCTTTATGCCTCTTAAATTTTTTCTTATAATCAGCAGTTACTGATACGGTCGATTTGCATTATCAATCGATTGGCCGAAAAGAATGATTCAAAAACTTGATAATAACAACGCAATTCCATTTTCAAGAAGTTCAGGTGAAGCGCAGTTCATAAGAACTTGGGATATTAAATATGCATATGATATTCGTAAGAGAAAGATACTTTAATGATTTCTTAAACTCATGTTTCAGCTTTTCCAATTGATGTATATGAGAACATGTGGAATCTACTCTTCCTAGTAGTATCCTGTACTCACAAGAAACATACAAAGTATTTATATCTGTTTTTTTTTGTGACACCATCTTCAATGTGTTTTATTTCTTTGAACATTTTGTTCCTCTGTATAACTGCGGATAAACTTTTGGTTCAACATTCTATGTGTTTCACAGAATCTGCGGTCTTTGCACAAAATCATGTAGGAATTTAACGGTATAAGTCGCCGTAGCAGAGGATTAAGAACAGACAAACTTTCCCTTGTAAATTGCATTTTCTTTGTTCTGAGTTTGTTAACTGTTGAAAATTGAAACTTCGAAAGGGTCTGGTTATTTTGACTGTTAAGCGAAGTAGAAGGGAGTATAGAATCTTAAGGCATTTGTACCAGTTCAGGATCTTAAGAGAATATTTATGTGCGATCATAAAATAAGGAAAAAGAAAGGTTTAGATTTTACAGTCAAATTTCATCCTTAAAGTTTTGGGGCCTAGTTTCTGAATAAATATGATAATGTAAAAAGAAGAAGTTACTAATCCTCCTTATACTGAGAGTTCTTTGTTCTTTTCTAAATGTGTGACCTTTTTATATGTAATTGGAGCAAAATTTCCTTGACATTTATCCTAATTTCTTGTCTAAATAATATCTTCATTATTTTGAGTAAAGCATTCTAATACTCGTTTGGAGTTTGTGGTTATTCTCATCTGTTCATTCTACCAAGATAATTTATGGATAGTGTAGTTTCTGAGAAAAAAACATGTTGTAGAGCGGTATTATCCTTAAGTTTGATATTTATGTGTAATGTAGTTTGAATATGTCATTTGGTCTGCCCTTGTGTGAATCAAATATTCATCTGTTTTACATAATATGTATTAACCCTTCTTATCCTAGCCTGTTCTTCTCTTGTATTCAATATCAAGCAGAAAAAGAAAAGATTTCTTTGTTTGAATGACTTCTGATTACAATACTTATTTGCTTTTAACCAATACTTCCTTGGTCGCCCTTCTATCTTAAATGGGTAAGCCATGCATGTTTTGGTTGAACGATTGTCCATAACTTAACTTGATAATTGACACCATTGAACATGTTACTGAATATATTCTGCACTGGATTCTACACTTGATTTTCAAGCCTAAGTTGTGCATGGTTTTGAGATTAGGTGCATTCAAAGCATGAATGGTGGACAGGAGACTTGATATTATATTTCTTATTATTAATCGATCTGGCTAAGAGGAAATGTTTGCTTATTACTACCACTCCAGGTGTGGGGATAGGTCCTGGAATTCCTGGACTGCAGCTAGGAGCTGGGTTTGGTGCTGGATGTGGAGTTGGAGTAGGCTTTGGTTACGGCATGGGAAAAGGAGTTGCACATGATGATGTTCGGCGCTATTCTAATGTTGGGCGACTTTCTCTGGAGAACGGACATCTTCCTTCTCAGTAAGTACATCTGGTTATCTTGCATTTTTGTTAGTACTCGTCTTTCTACTTCTAAAGATATGAAAATATGAATTGTCACCATGTTTGACTGAGCAAATTTTTCAGAAATCGAAAGATGAAATTCCAAAAACTAGAATTCGACCTAAAATTTTGGTTTGAAAACAAACTTCATTTTAATTTCGAAACCTATTTACAGGTGAGTGGGATTGGAAAAAGTTTCCTTGAGATAATGAACTATCTTCTTTTAATTTTGTTATTGGCTTCCAGTAGGATTATATCCAAAAGCTGGTACTAGATTGAGCTAACCCCACATGCTTGTATTCCTTGCTTTTGAAAATAATGAATCATACTGTTCTCACAAAAAACTGAATGGTACGTTGTCCGGGAATTGGGATACCGAATCCACTACTTGGTTTTAATGTTAAGTTTTGATTCTCCATAACCTTTGGATCGTTCTGATTCTTCATAACCTTTTGACCATTCTAACTGTTTGAGAAAAAATCACTAACTACGCTTTCTTTTGTTCTCCATGTTGTTCAGGGAAGAAATAGGAGTTCTAATTGATGATTTGGTTGTGCAAACAAAAAAGGTAATCCAAGCAACTTCAAGAGAGATTGATAAATGGAGAAGATGAAGACCACTGGATTATATGCATGCCATTTCGTTATTATTCCTTAATGATTTTAAGTGGCAATGAAAATCATATGTCAAACTCATGCTCCTTACTGCTGTTTTATTTTGTATATACATACATTTGCTTAAACTCTGGCTTCTGCATGAGCATCAAAATATAATGATACATTTAACAGCTTTGAAGGGATTGCTTAGAAGCAAGTAGGTATTTGGTACAGTGTACTATAACTCTGTATTTATTTATGTTGGTTAACTTTATTGTTTCCTCCGATCACAGCTCTATAATGATGGAGGTGGTCTTTGATGGTACCGGCTTATGCATCTGGCCTGTTTGAGTCTGTCTTCTTTAATTTAACTCATTTGAATAGTTTTCTTCTTGATTGAATCAGCACGATCCGTCACAAAAAAGTTCACTGGTTTTTTGAGGTAGTCTGAATCGATGTTCAAAATGTGTACATTATTAAATTCTGGTTGCTTGTATATCTCAAGCAAAAGCAGGTAAGATCCACAGGTGGATATGAAAAAGCAGGTAAGATTCACAGCTAGATTCATATGCCTAAAGAATAAACACCCCATATTCCTATAATCTTTGATTTTATACACAAAGTCAGCTGTTTGACAAACTACGACTCTGACTCATGGTGAATATGTAACCTTCTATAGAAACGAACACACTCGACTCGATGTAAATAAAAAATGATAGACCAAATGCAAACCAATGTTTTGTTTGTTTCTAGGATTTTCTTGTTGGATAAAATTCCTGTAACAATGAACAAACGGACAGAAACTTG